>OLKM01001486.1:0-131615 GCA_900291075.1 Melanogrammus aeglefinus
AAACATCCCAGACCTTTGTAAAGAGTTTGAAGTTTTACTGCAGTAAAAGTATGGCGAGGCAAAGCGTCAGCTACCAGGACAGCTTTAATGGCACTTGACCAAACCTTCGCTGAGCAAAAGCAAGATTGTAACCTAAATGAAGAGCAGTGTTCAGATTAACATACATAAATTATCCACCCCAAGAAGAAGTGCAGCGGATGCCAATATGAAATAACTGTTTTTAGAGAGTCGAAGTCAACCAAATTTCAAGAAGATTGTGGCTTAGCTAAAATATCCACCGTTCACTGAAATGCCCTTCTCAATCTGTGCTGATCAATAATTATTTAGAGTGTATACTCTCATTGGAGGCAAACTGCATTGATTGTCTGCAGCACTCGGGCCTGTGAAAAATGCGGAATAATCAATGGAATGAAATGCTAGCCTCATGTTTCTCATTTGGAAACATGAAATACATATTTAGGCATCATTATTTTCGGAATGAAGCAGGCCGATGACCGTGATGAAGTGACATTGTGAAAATGCTGTTCTGTAGCACAGAGTAAGGCATTGGGAATGTTGGTGTGGAAAACTACTGGACAGTACAGAATTTAAATAAAAAAACGAAATAATATTCTAGATAAAGGAAATAAATATGCAATAATAATACATAATCCCAAGGCGCTTTATAAGTGATAAGGAATAATTATATAAACAAGAAGAGAAAACCAAAAACAGCAATAAAAGTAAATAAATATAAAATCTAAATGGAAAATATAAGGTATGAAATATATATATATATAATATATATATATATGATATATAATAATATATAATATATATATATATATATATACTGTATAAATAGCAAAATGGGTGAGGACAGGATTTGAACATACAGAATCTAAGGTTAGCATTGAAGGTATTGAATGGACCCAAATCAAGTCCTGCTCCCTGAAGTTAACACCATGTGGATCTCGTCTGTCCTCCTCTCCCACCACAGAGACATGCACCGGCCAGGACTTGGCGGATTTGGGCGACCGCCTGAGAGACTGGTTCCAGCTTCTCCATGGCAACGCCAAGCAGAACAACTCGGGCAAACCGGGCGCTGGCACCGCCTCAGGTCAGCTAGCAGCGTGTGGTCCCAAAAGTTGCTGCTCTATGCTTTACCACCTCCGAATATGTGGGGCAAACACTCTCACACACTCACACACACACATGCACTCAGGCAGGCACACACACGCACGCACGCACACACTCACGCACACATGCACTCAGGCAGGCACACACACGCACGCACGCACACACTCACGCACACATGCACTCAGGCAGGCACACACGCACACACACACACACACACACACACACACACACACACACACACACACACACACACACACACACACACACACACACACACACACACACACACACACACAAACAGCACTCACAGACAGGCACACACACACACACACACACACACACACACACACACACAACACACACACACACACAAACACAGACACAACACACACACACACACACACAACACACACACGCAATCATGCACTCAGGCAGGACCAAAACACACCACACACACACATCACACACACACACACACACACACACACATCACCACACAAACACACACACACACACACACACACACACACACACACACACACACACACACACACACACACACACACACACACACACACACACACACACACACACACACACACACACCACACAGCGACACACACACACACAATCATGCACTCAGGCAGGCAAACACACACACCCTTGCAAACAAACACACACACACACACACACACACACACACACACACACACACACACACACACACACACACACACACACACACACACACACACACACACACACACAAGCACACGCAGGCACACAGACACACATGCCCATGCACACACGTGGAAAACATGATCACACATCATCAATAAATTAGAGGTCGAATTAACGCTTGTGCATTAGCTGTTACTTACAAGCTAAGCGCTATTGGTCCTAACCAGCAGACACTTAACAAATTATCGTCCCCTCCCATCTCCCCACGCAGCGCTGGACAAGAGCCTGGTGGCCAGCTGCAAGGACTCCATTGGCTGGATGTTCTCCAAGTTGGACAGCAACGGCGACCTCTATCTAGACCACGGCGAGCTGGCCGCCATTAACCTGGACAAGTACGAAGTGTGCATCCGACCCTTCTTCAACTCCTGCGACAGCTTCAAGGACGGCAAGGTCTCCACGGCCGAATGGTGCTTCTGCTTCTGGCGGGAAAGTAAGTGTGCACAAAATGGCCGACCGCAATCGGTGATGAAAATGGGATGACATGTGTAGGAAGAAGGGAAAATGACTATAAAGAGAGATTGAATAGCAACGTGGCATTAGTGTCCATAAGTAAGTAGAAATAGTAGAATCGATATATGAGTGATTTAATGGAAGATGTCATCCCTGGATCTCCAATACAGAGCAGAGAGCTCTCAAATTTAGCTTTGTTCATCATCATCATCTCTTTTTCTTGCTAAACATTTGGTGACTCCGCCTACAATTAAAGTGCGATGAAGACAGTCCTTTACCAGTGGTCCTGCCGAGTTTTGTATTGTGTATTTTAAATGTGATACAAATCAGTGCTTCCATTGCTCTGGTCCCTCACTAGTCCATCATGACATTTCACCAACATGGGCCTTCATTACATTGTCCTAGATTACATTGACTATATTCGTAAATTATTCAGCGCTGGGAATAAGTCCCCACCTGGCTTAAAGTCACGCTATAAATACTTCAGAACTAAACATAAGGGATTTGTTTTGATTTATACTTAAAAACTACTTCTCGCTCTCGCTCTCTCTCTCTCTCTCTCTCTCTCTCTCTCTCTCTCTCTCTCTCTCTCTCTCTCTCTCTCTCTCTCTCTCTCTCTCTCTCTCTCTCTCTCTCTCTCTCTCTCTCTCTCTCTCTCTCTCTCTCTCTCTCTCTCTCTCTCTCTCTCTCTCTCTCTCTCTCTCGTGCCTCAGTTTGTAAGTTCATGCGATGTAATTTGTATAGCATGTTTGAATGGTGTTGACCGTTCTCACACTGTCCAACAACTCCTAGGGGCAGAAGACGAAATGCGTCAGGATTACGTTCAGCAAGTCCTGTTTCCTCCAAAACACAAAGATTCAAAGTCTAGGATGCAATAACCGCCTCGTTTGAGACAATGGCCATCTTGAAAAATACTAAAATGACATAACGTCTCATCCCGTCATTATCGAACATTTTATTAGACTCTCAGACTCGCTGGCAGCCGATCAATCTCTTTTCAGGGGCCGTTGAACATGTCACATCTCATTGGGAGCACTCGATCTCCACAAACACACGGTTAATAATATGGGAATTATTGATTGAGACCCGAGTTAAGAGTTCAACGTTCCTGTGTTCCCAGAGCCCCCCTGTCTCGCTGAGCTGGAGAAGATCCAGGTTCAGGAAGTGGCCAAGAAGAAACCAGGTAAATACCGCACCTTATATACACCTCGAATCTGTAGTAGACAGGTAAATACTGCACCTTATATGCACCTCGAATCTGTAGTATCCAGGTAAATACCGCACCTTATATGCATCTTGAATTTGTAGTATGCAGGTAAATATAGCACCTTACATACACCTGGAACCTGTCGTATCCAGGAAAATACAGCATATTCTATACACAAGGAATATGTAGTAGATACTTTTGTATCACTATCTAGAATCAATACAATACCAAACACCTGAACCACTTTGTAGTCTCACTCGAAAGGTTATGCGTTCAAACCACATTGAACACAACCACCTGCCTGCTTCATATGATCTGTCTCTGTGGATCCACTGTAAGGTGCTTGGCTGAAGGCGTCTGCTAAATGACTACATATTAAGTCTATTATATATATATAACAGTACAGTTTATATCGTTTACCGGCTAATATGCACTTATGCACCTATGACACATGAGCAAGCTTCTCAACATTGCCATGGAAACGCTACAAAAAAGAAACCCACCACACAATAAAGGCCTACCATACCACACGTTACATTACAATGCAATTAAATCACAAAGCCGCCACAATTAAACCTACGCAACATGAGCCACGTGCCGCGCTGTGCGGCAATCTCGGAACCTGTTCCGTTTTAATTCAAACCTGTGATTAGTGCGGCTAGCTTGCAGCTACGCGGCGCGTGCTTGTATTTGTATGGTCTTCTGTAACAATAGGAAGACGGAGTCTGAGGCGCAGCAGACCAAAGGAGCTAGAGGAGGCTCATTAACCGATCACACGCTCAGGGCTGGGATTAACCCCTCATCACGCTGTGGGATTAGGTCCGGAGACGCGGCTTTGGGGAGTGCGCTAGGCTAAAGCAACCGTTTGGCTCCCTCACTCCCCGAGAACGCTGTGTTTAAACCTCCTGCTTTATAACGGCGCGAAACTCTATTTCGAAAGCTATGATCTACTACTCTTTTGGTTTTGGCTTGGGTTTTGTTTTAAGTGGTGTGGCTGGAGACGTGAAGTGAGTTTAATGTAATTAACTTCAAAACACCGGACAGAATGTTCTTGAGGGGTTGTGCCAACGGTGATGCAGCAATCAAGGCCACATTTTCAAAAATGTCACTCTCGCAGTTTAATGATGAGAATAAATCTATACAAACCGCCTGTCCTCTACCAGCCCTGTTAGACGATGTTTGAAGGTTAACAACAACAGCGATCACATCAAAAGAGCTCTGTTGTGTTCTGCTCCAAGGCAGCTCGCACTCCTTTGTCCTGCACGGACACTCTTATCACAGGCTCACTACAAAGGATGTTGTCTGACTCATTTATGTGCTGCACTTATCTCCAGCATCAGCGAGACACCTACCAAAGGCTGAGGATATCAATATTTAACACTTGTGTATTTGTTTGTGTGTGTGTGCGTTTGTTTGTCTGTTTGTGTGTATGTGTGCGTACCACAATGAATGTGTGTGTGTGTGTGCGTGTGTTTGTACGTGCATACCAATTTGGATATGTGTGTGTGTGTGTTTTTGGGTGTGTGTGTGTGTATGTGCATACATAACACGTTGCGTGTGTGTGTGTGTGTGTGTGTGTGTGTGTGTGTGTGTGTGTGTGTGTGTGTGTGTGTGTGTGTGTGTGTGTGTGTGTGTGTGTGTGTGTGTGTTTGCGTGCGTGCGTGCGTGTGTGTGCGCGCGTGTGCACATGCTTGCGTGCACGTGCCTCCCCCCTACAGGCATGTACATCCCCAGCTGTGACGAGGACGGCTACTACAGGAAGCTGCAGTGCGACCAGGGCCGGGGCGAGTGCTGGTGTGTGGACCCCCAGGGAGGGGAGATGGCGGGCTCTCGCATTCACGGCAACCCCGACTGTGGTAAGAAGAGCCTGGGATTTTAAATGCTGGGGGAGTGGGGCAGGGGGGGAGAAGGGAAGTTTATTTATTCAGCCCCCTTCAAACACCCAGACCCATCAGAGAGCTTTATATGGGCGTTCAAAGGCCGATCGATAAAAGACAATGATTTCAAAGAGAGGTTAAAAACGTATAAGGGGGGGGAGAATATAAACGACGGCGGAGACATTTCATTTTTAGTAACAAACTGGGGATGGCACACACAAAGGTCTGGAGCCCTGTTTTCCTTGGCAGTGCAGTTTAGTATGGTGTAGTGTTCGTTTAACGTAGAGTAGTGAAATGCTGTGCAGGACAGTGCAAGGTAGAGTAGGTTAATGTTGTGCATTGTTGTGCAGTTTAGGGTAGGGTTGTGCAGTATAGTGTAGTGGCGTGTACTGAGGTGCAGTGCAGTGTAGGCTAGGGAAGTGTAAATTAGGTGAGTGCATTGTAGTGCATTGCAGTGTAGTGTTGAGGCCTGTGACTTCTGGAAGTTAATGCCAGAAATGTTTTTTTCATAAACAAGCACTTTTGTTGTTGCACACACAGCACCACATCCCAACCGCTCCAACCGCTTTGCCCGGACATCTTGGTGTTGTTACAGTGAAATCTACTGAACCCAATGACGAGAAATGTAATCATCACATTAGTCTCGGCCTCTTTCGATCATTTGCCCCACGTCACCTTGTGGCTCGTTCTGATGTTTGATCCAAAGAGCAAGTTATTTTGTGCAGCGTCTGGAAGAAACCCAAGACAGGATTCTCATTGGCCGTCAGCATTGTCACGTAGCAACATTCACGCCACGATGCTACGCATTGTAGCGTGAGTGACAGGCGTAGTGACAGACGTAGCTCCGGTGCGACATGGGGTAATCCGGTAAATTTTCATATTTACATTCATGGATTTATTCAGCCTGCCCCTAAGGCTTTCATTTTTGTCTGTCGACAGCGGAGCAATTGTTAAAATCACTCCTTTTACCACTGGTCTGTTTTACTAAACCGTTGCGTCTGATCCGTGATTGGTTGTGCTTACATGTCTATCAAGATCTTCCTGACAAATGGGCGGTTCCTGAAGCAGTTAATCAACACTGTGTCTCAGACTTCCCAAAGGAGAGGCTGGACCTGTGAGACTATTATCAGATCAGATTGCATTCATGACCCCTCTGTCGCCCCCCTCCCTCCCTCTCTCTCCCCCCCCAGACGAGGTGGTGGGACACTCCGGTGACTTCGGCAGCGGCGTGGGATGGGAGGACGAGGAGGAAAAAGAGGCGGATGAGAACGGAGAAGAGGAGGAGGAGGAGGAAGAGGAGGAAGGAGAGGCCGACGATGGAGGATACATCTGGTAGAATGGTATAGCAGACACTCTCTCGCTCTCTCTCTCTCTCTCTCTCTCTCTCTCTCTCTCTCTCTCTCTCTCTCTCTCTCTCTCTCTCTCTCTCTCTCTCTCTCTCTCTCTCTCTCTCTCTCTCTCTCTCTCTCTCTCTCTCTCTCTCTCTCTCTCTCTCTCAATCGCTCTTTCTATCTCTCTCTCTCACTCGCTCTCTCTATCTCTCTCCCCTCACAAAGAAATGAAAAGGATTCTGGGGGTTGTCTTGGAGTGAGACGTGTGGAAGGCATGGAAACGTATAATGACCTCTTGGCACCCCCCCTCCCTCCCCTCCAGTGATGACATTACCTGTTATTTTTATGTCTTGAGTATGTGTAGTGCTGCTTCATTATCCTTTCATGATCAACAGATCTTTATGTTTTTTCGCAGACGGTGGGGGGGGGGTGTCGGGGTGGGGTGGGGTGGGGTGGGACCTCGATCGCTGCACAGTAGCTATAGAAGAAAAATCGACTATTCATCTAAAGATCCTATCTGTCATCTATGCATATAGAGATTTTGTTTTTACATTGTGAATAAGTGCTTGATTGCTGTAAGGACCACCGCTGTCCCCCATTTAGAATGACTAGAGATTGAGAACATGTTAAAAGTTTCAGTGCAATGCGTACGTTACGTTACTTCATCACGTCTTCTGTAAATAAGTCTTTGCGTCGATGATCTCGGGTGGGCTAGTCCCAGGCGGCTCTTATCTGGCATTATATCCGACTAGCGTTCAAGATGTATCAATAATATACACACAGTTACCTTCAAAATGTACATGCTTTATCGACCACGTGGGTAGACGAAAATATCTGAGATTGGTTTTCTGTGAAATACGTTTTTTGACCACTTCTGAAATCGTACCATTTTTGTTGCAAATTGCTCCGGCAAATCACTATCTTCTTCGCCGCTTATTCTTCGAGCAGAACGTGCCACCCCATGTTTTATTTACTGACTATCACGACTGAGCTTTTTGTGTTCATTACTTGAATTTTCACTCTTCAGTTGTTTTCCTTTTACTATAAGAAAATGGCTACCGTTTCTTTGTTCTTGCTATTGATAGGAAAGACATTGTTTTTAGTATTGCATGTTAGTGAACAAGAATGTACTGCTAGGCTGAGCACTTTAATATTAAAGGCACTGGGGCCAAGCGTGTGTCTTGTTCTTTATGCTGCCTATCTTTGAATGCCCACGCCAACGTTTGCCTCCAACACAATGTTTTGTTCATGTACCTTTTGATCTATCACGTCTTTAGAAAAATAAGAATGAGAAGGAAAAAAAAGAAAAACTCAAGCACTCAAGCATCTTGGTCTTCCGAGTTACTAAGCAGTTTCTGACCTTGCAAATGCAATACCGTTGCCTTGAGGCACAGCAGATATTTAAGACGTTCTCCTTTCTAAACACACACAAAGTGGTATCCTACCTCTCTCTATCAGAAGTGTACCATCAGCAGCCCACTAACAGATTTTAGAGGATTCTTTTCACTGCATATAGACTAGACGTTTAATTAAATAGCCCATATTACATGAAAGGTTACATCATGGATGTGTGACCTTTGTGGAGTAACATGAAGGTCACCAAATATTTTCTTGGCAACTATGACCTCTTGAGAGTTCACGCTGAGTGTTTTGATTGACACTGATTGGCCTGTCCAAGTTATGAGTTGTTACAACAGCTATCCCGTCAGGCCAAGGTATTATGCAAACTCTTCACTGCTCCTACTTTGGTGTAAGATGGTCTACTGTAAAAGAATTGTCTTTAAAATGACATTGTACAAATAGTGATTATAATGCTGCATGAGTCCATTATTGGACACAGTTGGTATTATTACATATAATATTATTATTAATATTATTGCTAGTGGATTTTATTCTTTCGGATCGAAGCTGCCCCCTCATGATAGGAAAGCAAATTACACATAAATGTAAAGGCCAGTCCCTAAAATCCAATGGTAAGGGCCCAAACCGTTGTTTTTAATAGAGACAAATGTGATTAAGATTAAGGTTTATCAAAACATTATGTCAAAATGTACATGTCATCATTTACATGCCATGTGACACAGAATGTAAATGGACTGGATGTCCTTCATCAGAACCGCGTCATGGCGGTCTCCTCTCTCTGGCATTCTGTGTGCCTTAGGGCAGCTCTCCTGCCTGCAGTCGTTCACACTCAATTTATTCTGTCAGACCCAAAGCATGCAGCAGCCGCCGGGGCAAAACAACATCGGCGTTCCTGTGACGAGCTGAGCGGGATGGGAACTAAATAATGCAACGGCTCAAACCATCACTTGGCTTCCTTCAGCCTCGTGTTGTGAAGACGCAGGATGGAGTGGCGAGCCCTTCACTGAGGTGATGATCAGTCAAAACAACAGAGGAAAATCTCTTAAGATCCAGGTTGTGTGATTGCGGAGTCGGGAAAAAGTAATCTGGCTGGAGTGGGTAAAATGCCCTTTTGTCAGAATTCGAATGGCCTTCAATTTGGATTGCAGTCTTTTGATAATATGTGTGTGAGTTGGTATGGGTGAGTGAGTGTGAATGGGAAAGTGGTTTGAGCAATTCGACTTGCCTTTCGTATCTGAGAAGGCAGCGCTTGGATCTGCATATATCCTCTTCTACATAATCTTTTCATCATTAGTTAAAACCCCCAGACAAATCACTTGCTTAAAATATTTATTTGCTCACATTAATACATTCCTTTTTAATAAATTACTCTATCATTATATATTACTTTATCTTTTGCCATCTCGACTGTATCAGCGAGAATGTACAAACGTATTAAACATTATTTACAGTGGTTTGGACAAGACTGGTGCAGAACACTGATTAAATGAAAGCAACACAGTTTGTTTACATGCGTACCTATCACTCCAGATCATGGCTAAAATTCCCAATATTCCAACCTGCATTTTAAGGAAGTTTTCACACAAACTAAGCATATTCTTCCATCTGATACTAACATGTCATTGTATATAGCCTGATATCTCTGTACCCTTTATGTTTAATCTTGTTTTAGATATCAGTGATCTGTGTGTAACAGTGTAAACAAAGTATGCAGTTGAAATACATAAAAGGTCAACAAAGGGAATGGGCATGTCGTCAACACAGCCTTTTTTGCAAATGCACTCTCATATCTTAGGGAAGACAGTCAAAAAGTACACGTCATGCAGAACTTCAGGACGCTGTGTCAAGACAGACACATATCCTACACATTATTCACACAAACTGAGCGTAAATTACGTTACATTGCCTTAACAACCAAACCCCTGATAAACATCTACTTATAAAAGCATGTAGATATGGAGGAAGCTACTGCTTTCAACTGACAAAGAAAACCGACTTTCAAGTAAAAAAAACCCTACAAATAATACATTCAAGAACCAGCCAGATTTGACTTTTAATTGAAAGCTTGGCGCTATGATGGAGTAGCTAGTTTGATCAGAAGTGAGGATAAAGCAATATGTTAAGGTCATGTTAGGTTGGCTAATTATTTGATGTGGCAGAAGTCGTTTGCAGTTGACCTTTTAAAAAAATCTGTAAATTACTTAATGTGTTACATATAAAAATAAGTGTCAAGATTGCTTCTGTCCTGCCCCGAAAAAAACATACTATGAAAAAAATCGCTCTAGATGGGGGAGATATGCGAGGTCGTCTCAAGCCTTCTACAGACTGCTGTACCACTTTGCTGCTTCCTGACATTTTAATAGCCTGCGGTATTAGCATCCTTTGGGATGTACCCATGAGAAGCCATTTTAATAATTTAACTTGTGACGATACTATAATGTGCCTGATGCCTATTAGGTAGTATTCACACAACGGAATAAATATCCCTAAAATGCATTTGTCGGACTATCCATAAAATATCCATAAGTTGCTTCTGTCTTCGGAATATAGCATAGACCCTATGGTATTTGTGGGATTTATTGCCAAAGTTTTCTGTATACTGAAGGGAAATCATTTCCAGTGATTCGCTCGACATAAAGTGAAGTTCTTAATATCATGAGCGAAGACTGCATCCTGAACAACATCTTTGGATAAAGGCTTTACAGAAAAAAGATGACTAATAGAAAACTGTGGCCTGCAGCGAGTCTGCTGAGGGAGTTTGTCAGGAGAAATGTGCAAGACTTACAATTATAATTCCCAGTTTTTGGTTCCTGTGTTCATTATTGGTCTTTAACAACTCTTAAAAGACTTTCAAATTTCCACAATATAAGTTCCTTCCCTCATTCAAAATAAAATTTCTCGTGTACGACACTATATGATCCACTGACCCATCCCACGAGTAATGCAAAACCATCTAACACAACTTCAGCGACGCCGGAAAATAAATAAACATCTGGAGACGTATACCCCGTTAAAAGCACACACTTTCGTTAATAACGAAACCCAATTTCCACGTTTGCATAGAAACCTTTTTTCGGGGAAAAAATAACGGAATTATAAAAACATGATAAAACATTCAAACAGGCTAAAAGAAAGGAAACGCGTCATCTCAAGTGCGTGATGGGACCGACTTCCGATGGCTGCGTGGAGGTCCCGGACGCCTCTCCCGTCAGTCCATGTACTGCGACAGCCAGCGGAAGCCCTCTCCGTAGCCCTGCTTCTCCTGTACGCTGCACATGAACACCTCCAGTGGCCGGCCGTGCAGCTGCTCCGCCGAGACGCTGCCCTGCAGACCCACACGGGATGGGGGGGGGGGAATACGGCAAGGTGAACGCAGGAGGAGGAGCCACGCTGGATGGAAAGGTGAGCCCGCCAGAGTGAAGGAAGTTTTTGGGGCGAATAGTGAAACAATCGCTGAGTGAGTTCATGATGAACTGAGCAGTCTCTTTTTGACACGTCAAAAATGTTAAGGGGTTTTCGTCTTCAAATTGATCAGATGTGAGAGGACAGGCCAATTATATCTATTTTTTTATAAAGATAGGTGTATAGGCTTTTGGGTCTTCAAGGACAGGACGGAGCGAGGAAAGGGCAGGAATAACATCTAGGTTTCCATCATACCTGCGCCAGTACGCCCCAGGTATGATGGAAACCTGCAGTTGGCACATTGAGATGGGCTGAGCCTGGAGCTGCCTCAACAAGCCAGTCCACTTACGCAATTAAAACTGAAGTCCTGAAGAATAATGCATTGTAATGGAGCATGACTCACAATGCGTCTGGAGCCGTAATGAGGAGAACACTCCGGTCACCTACGTCTGCTGCTGCCTAATTCGCTAAAGAGCTTGTCAAGCGATGGCCTTCTCATATTTTCCCTTAGAACTAAATGCCAGGCATATTTCCACACGTCGGTCCATCTTTCAGTGTAATTGCTCCGTGTGGTTGCTAGGCAACACAACGCTGGACACAAAAAGATGTGCTGGCTGGATGAACGCTCTTCAAATAGTCGAGGGCCTTCATCAAAAAACGTAGTGTGTTCCTGCCGGCCACTGGCTCAGGGTTCAGACTCCTTGAGCCTTTGCCTGCAAGGTAATGATGTTTCCAGGGGGTCGTTGTCCACATCAATGCATATGAAGACAGTAGAATGCCAGATACACTGCGGTTTGACCCCCTGTTACAATCAGACATCGTATACACCAGTGTCCATGTGTTTACCTTTCCTGTGACCTGGTTGTCGATCCCAAACGCTCCCCTGAGCGCCCCCTCGCTGATGGCCTCTGGACGGTCGATTTTGTTCCCCAGCACCAGAAACGGCACATTGCTGATGTTCTCATTTTGTAGCAGAGCCTGGGGTTGGGGGGAAGGAGATGGTACAATACGAAGCATGAATGTTATTTACAGTACTAGTGGGATGTTTGGTTGGCTGAAGGATGTGATAAACGTAGCTCCTGCGGATCATACTGCTATCACTCTGTTTGATGACTAGAGAACGGGTTTCTGATTGGCTTACGTCCAGCTCTATCTTGGATTCCCCAAGCCGGTCATGAGCGGCGCAGTCCACTATGAAGACCACGGCGTTGATCGCCAGCAGGTAGTTACTCCAGAGTCTTCTGGCTGAGGACATAAGAAAATGAAATGCTTAATCACAGCCATAGGGCATCTGATGGGAAGTTTATAAAAGGGAGTGGGGCTAATCGTACATCAGAGTTCAGTTTTTCTTTGTGTACCAAAACAGGAGTATTATCATCCATTAGTGGGCCAATATGTTTCTGAATGTGAGCTTGGCAAGATTGGCATCACTGTAATCTAGTTCCTCTCTTCCATGAGTGAGGTTATTTGATGTAATAACACATCTCTACCTCCATTATCGTTTCAACAAGTTGGGTGGGACCTCAAGGCAAAAATAATATTTACACTGCAATATTTTTACGCTGCAAGTGTTATAAAACCAAGTGCTTACCTTGTTCGTGACCTCCCAAATCAAACGTGGTAAATGTCATGCCAGCGATGGTTAGCTCCTCAGAGGCTTAAAGAATGAAATATACAATGCAGCTTCTTAGGTTTGAAAACAGGTTACAGAATTAAAATATACCCACGTTCAGCATGATTGGAGTCTACACATAATCCTACGTCTGGATAACATATTACATAAAGGTCCTTACTCGGATGCCACGTGGGTACGTGTTGTGCAAGTCGACCATCTTTCAGCACGTTTAGAAGTGTTGTTTTACCAGCGTTGTCCAGGCCAAGGAATACCATCTTACCACTCTTTTTGTAAAGGCCTGAGATAACACACAAACACAAAAATCACACATCACTGACTCATGCAAACAGGTGTGACGCACATAAGACAAACCATTATCTTCCCGCCATGCTTACCTAGAAACTGTAAAACACCACTAAACCCTCTGTAGATCCAGTCAAATAAGAAAGACATGTTTGTGCGTTTTCCTGAAACAGAAAATATGTTTGCACATAAGTACATAGCTACATGTGCCTATACAAGAACAGTATTTTTTACTACGAGTGAAATAACATTGTGATCACAACACCCCGGAATAACATCTAGTAGCAAGTAATCTAGTATTTCCCTGGATCTCCCATCGCCCGACGGAACACTAGGAACGGGATGCTCCAGATAAGTGTTATTGGTTAGAGAGGGCGGGACTTTAGTGAAAGGGTTTAGCGAGAGAGGGCGGGACTTCTTATAGAGGGACATCCGTTTCATGTACAATTTTCAGATATTGCTTTGTCAAACTCCGTATGTATTCTCCTTGTCTTGTTGTTGCTCATAGTGTCATTTTTTATTCTTCTTGTTCCGTGGACTGTTGACTGGCCTTCGTAGCTCACAGAAAGCATCGGACCGGAAATTGAGTGGCGGTAGACCAGGATAACGCTTAAATTCAGTATCCTCTCTCAGCCTTATTTAGTAGTGAGACGTAATGTTCGGTGAATTCAATGTTTTGACAGCACACGACATAGAATGAGTCAAGGAAGACGTTATAAATAAAGGGGTTGTGTATCATAAAATCATCAGATCATTAGAGTCTGAACAGTACTATGATGCTAAGGTTGGATTGACGCGGACTCGGGACACAAAGTTAAGACACTAGCATGGGATGACAAGCTAGTTTATAAGCATTAGCATGCTCGTTAAACCACCTCACGGCTTCTACACTTAAGCCTTATATGGAACAAGATTGTATTCAGGAAATAAACAGTATGGATCAAACACGCTGTTGCGCTATTGAACAGAAATGTCACGATGTGTGCTGACAGTAAATCGGCTGTCAGAATGCAACTCACCTGACGTCACCTGTAAACCCGCTGACAGACTAACGGAGGCGTCCTCCTCCTCCTCGGAAACAGCCGGAACGGCTCGTTTCCTCGCTAACCCTTCTGCGTGGTGTGTGCGGTTCCTCAGTGCAACAACGACACCTTGTGTCCGATGAGGGTAACATTAAAATGGTATTGTAAATGGATGTAATAAGTTCATTCAATCCATACATTCTTGTCGATAGTGTTTTATAAAGAAAATGCAACATATTGACCAAATTTAATTTGCCACACAAAACATTTTGGACAATGGTGACATAAGATGTTTAATAGCTTTATGGTGACATACATCAAATGTCACACTGTTATCTTCAAGTATCATTGGATTCAATCAAATTTTTCAGGTCTTCATCCCAGACCTTCTTACTTCTCATAGAAAAAGCTCTTGTCCACTGAAAGAGAAGAGAAGATTTTTATATTGTACATCCTTTGTCATCGCTGGGGGAAGCAAATAAAGAGAGTCCCCCCCCCCCCCCCCACACACACACACACACACACACACACACACCTGCATTTGGAATGCATTCCTCTGCTCCAAAAGCAGCAGCCTGTAAGATAAAAAAAACAAAACATGTATTGGGGTAATAGATAAGGTAAACAAACAATAAGCAAAACTGCAATACAATCTTCCTCCTCCATTTTTCTACTGCAAAAAAACAATAATAATGCAATATATACTTTATAGTTCAAGGCTTTTATATATATATTATATATATATAATATATATATATATATATATATAATATATATTATATATATATATATATATATACCACTATTTTATTTGTGAGTCTCCATTTTGTTATTTCAGTTAAATCTGCTGTTATTTCTTCTTGACAGCTCTCTGTCAGAGGGAAACACAGGTAGTCAGTCACGTGACACCCAATGATAGACAGAGGAGCTCACTGCGTCTACTGTGGCCTTGGCATCGCCACTGGAGCACTGGAAGGGACTGTCCAAGACACAGGTGTTCATGCTGATTTGGCACGGCCCCCCAGGCCCGGGAGATATAGGAGGGAGCACGAGAAAGGGAAGAACTTTCTTAGCAAAAAATAGCATGCAAAATATTACATTTATAACCAAAAAAGATTGCAGAAGAGGATATACTGTATATCAGGCAAAAGGCCAGCAACTGAACTTTCAAAATACTTCTTCTTTTTTAGTTTTTTCTACTATTCTTAATTCACTATCTGAACTGCTACTATTTTTCTGTACAGTTTATGAGATGTGATGGTGGACAGAAGATGACGTATAGGTCAAACCAACTCCTCACCAATTCAATCCACCAGCATCAGTTTTCTTGCCAACGAGCGCCTTCCAGAACTCATGAGTACTTTTCACAGTCTCAATGGCAAAGTCCTGGAACACAAGTCAGCTTATATTTTAGAATTTTGGGTGTTTGTGTCTTTTGTGCTAAGTGTGACGTCTGAATTCTATGTACCCTGTCTTTAAATTCTCCATTGAATGCAAACTGGTTTTCAGGTTTTCCATCCGGGACTTTGTATCTCTTGAACCAATCGAAAGTGGCCTCAAGGTAGCCCGGCTTGAGTCTCCTGACATCATCAATACCTGAGCAGGTGGGCAAAAAGAATGACACCTGAATATTTGGTGGTCACCAGCTAGTAGGCTTACCCTCTCTATCAGCTATGCATAACATTTCTTCAATGACTCTTTATTTATCTTATTTACACTCATGACATATGATTCCTCATACACATTACATGTAGCCTTCCTTCCATGTATAACATAGGATTTTGGAAATCATTTTAATAGGCGAGCAGGCATTAATCTTACTGTTAAAGTCTGCCGCTTCTGGATCCTCTGTATTGATCACGATGACCTTCCAGTCAGTCTCCCCTTCGTCGATCAGAGCCAGGGTTCCTAGCACCTTGATTTTGATGACCTCGCCTCGGGTGCAAACCTGGTCAAAAAATCATGGGGTCAAAATGTTGGACTCTTTATGGAGTTGGGCTAGAGTTGAATGAGTCGTTCTCTTACCTTATTGCCTATGTCACAAATATCAATGGGGTCGTTATCGCCACAGCACCCTGTGTCACTGTCCTTGTGTCCAGGGTCCTCCCATGTCTGTCACATGTTGGTCATAATATGTATGTGACACAAGCACATTGAAACAATGGTTGAAAAAAAGCTGTTGAATGATGCATCATGGGAATGCATCTTTTAAGGTTTTCAGAAGGGGTGAATTCACCTGTGGGATGGCTCCGTAGTTCCAGATGTACCCCTTGTGAGGAAACACGTTGGCTACATAACGTAGATTGCTCTTCTTGGTGTCCTGTATCAGTGGGTTGAGGGCGTCTTTGGTGGCAATCTGAGAACAATTCAACAATGTGGAGGAAAGCAATTTAAAAAAAAAAAACATTGAAACGCAAGGGTGCACTCGAATTTATGAGAAATAATCGTTATTAGGCATGTGTTGTCGCAAAATACATATATTGTATTGGAAAGAATCAACAATAGACAATGTTATATTTTTATAATATTAATCATATTGCCATACTGAAATTAATTAATCAATTAATAAATAGGTTGGAATGTAAATTGGTGATTAATGTTTATATTGGGAGACATTACCTCCATTTTTGCATTGGTCCACCTTGGAATCTCCACCACAGCATGGAAAATATTCTAAAGCATAAAATAATAAATATACACTTAAAAATCATCACTTAAATCATCTTTTGGACAGATTTAATGGAAAGCTTATCAGTATCTCTAAAAGGCTACTATACTTATTCAAACCTCCCATGACCTCAAGGGTTTTCTCTAAGAAAGCACATAATCCTATTGTGTGATTGTGTGTTCAATGAAGAGAACAGGTGCCACAATGATTACCATTTAAAAAAAAACCTTCCCATCTCTATATGCAGGTATCTACAACGGCATGAGACATGTTTCTCACCTGTGCTTCATCGGCGTAGATCGGTATGTCGTGGAATGGAGAAATATACTTTCCCTCAGAGTTCTCTACACAAAGAGAGATGTGTCCATATATTATGCATATGCATAGTATTGTATAGTATAGTAGTACCACTAGAAGTATTATTATTATTAGTATTAGTAGTAGTAGTAGTGGTAGTAGTAGTAGTGGTAGTAGTAGTGGTAGTGGTAGTGGTGGTAGTAGTAGTGGTAGTGGTAGTGGTAGTAGTAATAGTAATAGTAGTAGTAGTAGTAGTAGTAGTAGTGGTAGTAGTAGTAGTAGTAGTAGTAGTAGTAGTAGTAGTAGTAGTAGTAGTAGTAGTAGTAGTAGTAGTAGTAGTAGTAGTGAGATATGATAAGGCAGGAACCTCTGAATGGGATTAGCCTTGCAAAAATAATGCGTATGTTGTTTTGCTCACCACTTGATCAACCGTCTTAATGATAAAACAAGATAACTACTTACTGAAGTACACCCTGTAGTCCAGGGTATTTGGCCTGCCCCTCTGCTCGATAGAATAGCTCATGGCTTTTGTAGTTTCAAAACAAGTGTGCACCGTGATGGGATATAGAGGCAGAGGTAAGCAGCTCTCTTGGCCACGGCCTTAAGTCCTGACTGTGACAGGACAGGAAAGGTAGGCAAGCATCGACACACAGGGATCAATGGTGTTATGCATGTGACCCAATCCTGGAGGTGGTAGGTAGGTAGGCACCTTGGCTTTCTCATATTTTTTCTCAGTGAGATAGGATGCCGCCAGTCATGTGGACTCAAGAGTCAAGGAGAGGGGTTTGAGAGGGACAAGAGCGTGTTTATCCTTGCTTCATCCTCAGTGCAGCTTTAGTACACGTTGGTTCCATGGTTACCAGATATATATTGTGCACTGAGTGACATAAGTGTTTTCTTTTCCCCAATTGCATTTCCTGAGAGCACTTGCAGACATTCACACGATCAAAAACAGATGGGGCTGACCTGTGTTACTAGTAAACCAATTAAGAAGAGGGATTAGTGGAGCTGCTAAGTTAGGACATTTGGCCTCTTTGTTTCAGTGTTTGGTCATGTATTTAAGGGTGCACCTTAGAAGGGTCAAACTAAGTATATGAGGTGGTTTGTTTAAAACTGCATTTATGTCAATTTAGTATTGTGCAAAGATACTTTATGGATACAAATAAAACTATACATAGTACGTATATACAATAGTTGTTCTTTACACATTAGCCGTTAATTAATAAATTCATAAGTTTCTTATTTAATCGAGAAAGATTAGGTACGTTTAGAAAAGAGTGCACTACTATGTCTCACTGTCATATCGATTATTATGTAGTTAATAAATCAAGGTACACAAATTGACGAACATTTCAGGTTGAATAAACACATCTTTGTGGAAGGAAATGATTAGAAAATGTTTAATTAAAACAGTTTCAGTCTTAAAAGCTCATAAATAAGATGTAAACAGTCACCATGATGTCTTCCTTTTATCAAATGAAAACCATAGGTTGTAATAAAATCCAGAAGCGGCTTGAGGAAAATAAATTGCCACGTCACCCTAATTATTGTCACACTGATCCAACAGAAAGTAATCCAAGACATTCAAACAATAGCTTCCACTCTCTTCAGCTGATAGGTTAAAGCACCACATGCACGTTGGACGTCGGCCTTTATCTTTATTTCCACTCCCTAATCGTATAAATCCATGCTGTGTTACACTCCAAGACGAAATGTATTTTCCGTCGTGAGGCAGTTAAAAAATCCTAAATTGAGTTAAAAAAAGACAACTCGTCATGCGACCACCCTCTGGGAAGCGCTTGCTCAAGCATCGACTGTAAACAGAATTTCAAATTGGTGGGGAGTTTGCAGAGCAGTCAGAGTGTCTTTGTCCAAAGGATTCGACTTGACGTTTATCCACTTCAGTGCAGGCATGGCGGAAAGCCTGTCCACTGGGATCTCTGTGGGGTGGAAAGCAAACAACACGTTGTGTCAGTGAGTGGATGTTGAGTCTACACAAGCCATCATTACAATTACAATTAGGGCATTTAGCAGACGCTTTTATCCAAAGCGACTTACATCGGTTAATACACACATTGACACACCGACGGCAGTCAACCATGCAAGGTGACAGCCAGCTCGTCAGGAGCAGTTAGGGTTAAGTGTCTCGCTCAGGGACACATCAACACTCAGCTAGGAGGAGCTGGGGATCGAACTAGCAACTTTATTCACTTAATACGATTTAAAACGTATAGAATGTTACAACATCATATAGTATGTTTACACCTAATCTGCTTGTGAGTACTCTTTAGGTTAGTCATACTTTCAAAGTTCATTCTTAAAAATGAAGCATAGAAGCTTCCTTTCGACTCCGAGCCGAAAGGTGGTCGGTTCGATCCCGGGCAGCAGTGTAGACTTCCTTGAGCAAGATATCGTAACAGCTCCCTGCTTTTGCTGCTCACTGTAAAGTTGCTCTTGGATAAAAGCATCTGCTCAATGGTTAAATACACGGTACACCACATACTGCATCATTACCTGTGATGCTATTCCCCTCCAGGTTAATGTTCTCCAGGGTGGCTATTTCTAAGAGCTTCTCCGGGAACACGGAGAACTTGTTATTGGCCAGATCGATGACCTTCAAGTGTTCCACGTCGGCCACGGCATCGGGCAGTTTGGTGA
This sequence comes from Melanogrammus aeglefinus, assembly GCA_900291075.1. Taxonomy (NCBI): domain Eukaryota; kingdom Metazoa; phylum Chordata; class Actinopteri; order Gadiformes; family Gadidae; genus Melanogrammus; species Melanogrammus aeglefinus. The sequence continues at coordinate 20,053 of OLKM01001486.1, forward strand.
GAACATTGCAGTGCAGATCCAACTCTGCAAGGGTCATGATGCAAGTTATATAGTACATTTAAATTAAAAAGGTTTTGTTGGGTGAATAACATGGCATAACACACTCCACATGGAAAACACACTGCATACTTTGAGCTTTTTTTGTTTTGTTTATTGTAATATGTATATAATAATATATAATGTATATTTATGCATAAATATTTATGGTAGCATAAACTACTCAAAAGAACAGAGACAACACGTACCTTGTAGATGGGTAAAGGAGCCAAAGAATTTGCTGGAGATGACCTTCATCACGTTGTCAGCCAATGTTACAACATGAATGTTTTCGATAACGCTTTTAAGGATCTTGAATACACCGTCTGGGAAATTTATTAACTTGCAGTTTGACAGGTCTTGAGGAAAAGGAAAAAATATATATATGGTTTATTAACCGCATTAACCGTTCACATACAATTTCTTGATAACATGAGTTGTACAATTCAAATAGACTCTTATACATCAACGCCGTGAGCACCATCTACTGGTGAATTCTTAAATTGCATGAACCTGGTGCTCTCCTGGATATGTACATATATGGTGCTACCACTGGCTTTGCATTTCACTATTCTTCTCATACAGAAAATACAACAAATGTAGAGAACTAGAGAGATACGTATGGAGAGAAATTGCTCAGTCTTACCTAAACAATCCTTTCCTTCCTCTACTGTTTCATTAACTCTTCGGGCCACATTTGCGACTGCCTCAGCCATTTTTCAGTATATTCCTGAGGGAAATAAAGCATTTGTACACTGTTTACAATTCTAAAAGACAGGTAGTCAACCAAATCCACATAACTTGATCCTCAAATGAACAAGGCAAGGTGTGGCTTTAAACATGTGGCGAACAGGAAGCCTGCCAAAATGTACAGTAGACGAAGGTTTGACATTTGAGGTTGAAAAGCCTAAAATGACTGAAATGTCTTTGTCCGTAAAGGACAGAATATCATCAGTATCAAGAGAATATCATTATTCTCAAGGTGATGGTAAATTGACAACATTGAAATCCAAGGTCTGCTGAATCTCCACATTGATGTGTGCAAGCTGAGAGGGGCTTCTCTGCTATCCCAAATGGCCCATTATGTACTAAGAAATAATGATTGCTATCGCTATGATAGTACATAGATAGACCATTGATTGCTAGATAGATCTACGTGAAGAAAAAACTTACCTACCCTTGGGGAAAACTGAACAGGGTTTGACAGCTGGAGATGTAAAATAGCTTTAGCAGCCTGCTATCCAATCATATCTAGTCATTCACAAAACTACACTCAACTCAGGTTACAGATTATATTTAGCACGGGAGATCACCACGCAAACTAGAGACCCTAAAATCTTTGCACGAATGATTTTTTTTAAATAAATTGCAGGTTACAGAAACACTGTATTACCAGTGTAGTAGCCCAATACAACTTTTTGGATATAATCAAGAGAAGGTTGCGCTACCCAAGACGCATCATTCGGGCGCCTCAAAGTTGCGCATCAAAATGGCAGTCTAGTTTCACAATAAACATAGTAAATTGACTATAATTGAAAAATATTCTGCCTAATAAAAGACAATTGTTTGCCAGATTCATTAAATTTTATGTAAGAATAACATTTGTCCTAAAGAAAATCAAAGATTATAGGCCTATAATTATTCTGGAAATGTGATATTGTTAGACCACAAGAGCCTAGATTATTTTAACAATATATTTTTCAGACTATGAGTTCATAATTCAAGTGTAGATTTGATTAACTTATAGGCTATTTCGTTTTTTATTCTATTTTAATATCCAACCGTTTTAACCTTACTTTAAGTTATGTGAACTTGTGGCATTCAGATTGACAAAGAAAAGTATTTGTTGAATCCAGTATTACCTGTAAATTCTGAATTGTAGAAGCCCTCTTCAGTTTCGTATTGACATTCGTTGGAATACCATCACGACCCAACCTTTCATGTATTTTCAATAAACTGGAATAGTCTTGACAACAAGGCATTCCTCTGTAATAATATGCACCCCTATGCTGTAACAAACCTGTAGTACTGGCTAGATTTTGCCTATTTGTAAAGTCACTGTACCTCCAATAGAAAAGGCTATGGTTAACTGCCAAGAGAAATGGAGAGCTGTCATTCAAAACCAGAATAGTCCAGTTCTTTGGGGATGGTGTTGATGCTTTTGTTACAATGAGACAGTGTTGACAAGATAACAGAAAACTATGTTGCGGATTTGTAGTTTGTCAAATAACAATTCAGGATACATCATGGTCCTTTACATATAATGTGTATGCTTTTATATATAAATATATATATATGTACAGTAAATTCTACTTATTAACAACACATGAAATGTAAAAAGATAACACACAAGTAATAAAATAGGGTACAATTTAGTAAAATTTTGTCATTTCCATAAATATGCACACTTTTTAATATTTACAATAAATATACATAATTTACAGCAGTACAAATTGAGAATACAATAAAAACAGAAACAGTGCTGGCGTAAAATATTATCACCATTTTGTGTTGGAAAATTAACCAAGTGGTATAAACAAACACATTTTTTATGGATATCAATGACTTTAAGTCATTGTATGGGAAAGCTTGCAGGCTAAACATTAACTTTTTCTTTATTTTTCAAGCTGGATTATAGTTTGAATACATTTTGACACACTGTGCCATGCTAAACTAAACCGGACTTTACAATAATTACCATAAAACTCTGTGCACATCAAGCGCTTTGTCCCTTCGGCCAAACACTGGGCCGAAGCTAAGTGTTCTGGTTCAGTCTCTTCCTCGTGACACATGTCTTTCACCTCTGTAGCCAACTGAGCAGCCTGCCAATGTGTCCCCTGTTCATCGTCTCTTATTGACAGCCACACTCGTCCACAATCATGTCTTCGTGGTGTCTGAGGAGCATCTCTCCGTTCTCGTAGTAGAGCATACTGAGAGGACTCATCTTGGTCGGGGCGCAGCAGGGCGAAACCACGCGGTCCGGATGGAAGTGTTTCAGTAGACTCTGAACGAATAGAAATCAAATATGTATATTAGTACACACATTTAGCAAGATATATTGCGCTCTCTGATTAAACCAAACCAAGCACAACCAAACTGTAGTTACTTGATTGTTATGATTTAATGGGCTTTGTAACCGTGCAGTCACAGATATCATTTATTTTACTATTATCTACCCTTGCTTCCAGATTGTAAAACGAGCTAATCCCCTTGGAATCGGTTACAATTGTATTATTACAAAACTGTTTGGTTCTACGCACGAGTGAATGACGCCATGGCGGTGCATTTCAGCCGCAGACACAACACTGACCTGCATGTACGCGTGGTTGGTGGGGTTCAGGTCCTCCCCCAGAGGGCTGGGACAGTCCCCCTCGCACCGGTACGCATTATATCTCTTGGGGAAGATGATCCACGAGCCCCAGCCGATTTGGTTGAAGTCCACTTGCAGGTCGACCCTTCGACAGAGCGACTTGTCCCCGCCCGCCCTGCTGGACCCCTGGGGGGCCCTGGCCATGTGCTCCCTCTGACCTCGCTTGCTGCGCTGCCTCTTGCGGCCCTCTGCCTTTCTGTTCTCGGCGGGGGACCAGAACCTCGACTTCTCGGCCGTGTGCAGGAGGCTGGCCTTGGCCTTGGAGTCCTCGTCCAGGCCCGTGTGAGAGAAGACCACCAGCAGGGCGCGGTCGCTCATCCCAAGCTCCCTCTTGGGGCCCCCGGGGGGGACGGGGTTGGGAGGCAGAGGAGCCGACGGCGGGCCCCCCTTCGTCTCCTCTTTCCTTTTCCTCCACTTCTTGGCGGGGCCATTTTTGCGTCGGCCCCTGGACGGCTGGTTGTCCTGGAGCCACCGCAGCAGGGGGGCGGTCACGTTAAACACCTTCCAGCTCTGGGAAGAGCTGATCACCGCCGCCGCCGTGAGCGAGCCCACCAGATGGGGCTGGTGGCAGGCCCGGCCAGGCTGGCAGGGCCGGTCCTGCTGGTGGTAGATGTCCACGGAGATGTTGGTCACTCTCTCGGAGCGCGGGAGTCTGATCCGCAGCTCGGCCGCCTGGATCTGCTTCTCGGCCACCAGCGTGTGGAGGTTAAAGGTCGCCATCCAGCGTCTATGTCTGTAGGTCACATCTGGGGGAAGGGATGGAAGTGGACAATGTTTAGGGATGGGTCAAGGTGTGATGACTTTTTTCTTTGTAAAAGAAATGCACCTATATCAGCATAAATACAACATGTAAATAATACAAGCTATTTGATAAAGACATACAAAATCCACGATAAACTGGATTGGGCATAAAAAGTCATGGGCACTTTTAAGTTAATTGTCCTGCGAATAAATGTGTGATTCATAGGAAGGGGAGGGGGGGGGGAGGTTACATAATTTATTTAAGAGATGAAAGCGTTTTAAACATTTTGCAACTGCATCGCCCATCGTACTGATCCATTGAATTACACTATTGATTAAAAGCGCCACTCATCTTAATTTGTAACGAGGGTGCTTACATTTCAGTGTGTGAGGCTGCCGCTATTAATCCACTCAAAGCAAACACCGGGTCGAAACCAATCATTTAACACATACATGGCTTTCTGGGCTTCTGCATATCCTCATTCAAACAAATAGGTAAGAACTCTAACACCTAACACTGTTGTGAAATTGGATTTGCCAGGGAGGGTAAACTTCGTTGGTTTTCCAGTGCATCAAGTTAAATCCCGCCTCTGCTAAAATGTCCAGCTTCTAATCTAATCAAGCAAAGTGTGAAAAGAACTAAAGGAAGTTGTTGATTTGAGTTAACAAGAGATTTGTATAGGGGATGTCTGGCAAGATAGCTAATCAACATCACCTATTTAAGAAAAAGCGGTTTGCTTTGAGAATTAGACTGAAAACCAGTCTTTTCACACGCTGATCCCCACTGGGGTTATTGAGCCAAACACGAATGTGGATTGAAAGCCTCTCAGTTCGTCTGGCGGACGGCTTTGACAGTCTATTAAGGGAGGCCATACTTAAGTAGAAAACACTAACATTTCAACGGCCTTTACGTTTCATGTCAAGTTGAGAAATTGTCAAAAAGTTTCCAACAAAAGCTGAGAAACAGTTTTAAGAAAAAAAGTTTGAAGAAGGAATTGGCAAAAAACTACACCAAAAATGAAATAATAAAATAAGACTATTGGGTTTATTGATTATAATTGCAGGAAAAACAGTCCTATTATATAGGTATTTTACCTCATTATTGACTCAGATGCAATGAAATCCAAGGATTAGGATACATTCAACTACCATTCAAATATGTAAGTTCCACTTCCAAAAACACATTCAAATAAGCAAATAAAAACGGGTCTTACTTTTCGCCATCACACTCTTCACAGTATCCGCCTGCTTAACTGCTGGCTGCTCCATAGTATCCATGGGTCGAGATAAATTGGATCTGAAATTCCGGTAGAGGTGAACCATATAGATCGGCAGGTGAAATCCAGTTGTGCGGTCCACCGCGGGAAAACGATGCAACGACCTCTTGTACGCGTTATCTCTCGTCTTATGAATCCCCTGAACCAGTAACACAAGGAAAGATGCGTGCAGCAGCGCACCGAGAGCTCCGAGTGAGTGCATGCTTCAGCCACGGTGATGACAAATTCCATCCTGAGAGATTAGGGTGTCTTATATACCCTCAGCACCTCTTGCATATTTAACAAGTAGTTGAGAACATTAAAGGAAATTGACATGCGTCTTCAGGACTCGCGACCTGACAGGTCATCATCCATTCATTTGTTAATGAGGGTCCCTGAGTGCATATTTACAATGAGCGCCACTGTTTGTACCTCTTCGGTTGGGACTATCTCATCTCCATTATTGTTTCATCTCTTTAGTACATCCTCTTTAGATAGGTGTGTGTCAACTAGAGGCACAGATCCCAGCTCATTACTCTCAAGGGGCCTTCTGTGACTTTTAAACATACATTTATCCCATTGGTTGATCTAGCATCTTAATAACTGCTTTTTGGTCATTATTCCCTTGTTCCTCATATTGGTCATTTAAAAAAAAAAAAAAAAAAAAAAAAAAAACCCGCTTATCTAGCCATTCTTATTATTATGTTGACATGTTCATCTTATAAATCTATGTTTATACGGTATTCAAAATACATGCAATTGAAGAAGTCATGAAGTGCTTTTCATATATTGTGAGTGGGGTAAACCGAGTATGAATTGCGCATGCTCCGTCCGTCCTTTATTCAGATAGTGGAATCCTTTCCTTCGGAGATTTGGGTCAGAAAAAAAAAATCAATGGATGTTTTCAATGTGTGCAAATAGAAAGCCGGGACTTTAATAGCTCATGCACCGAAGAACGGAACCCCAAAAAGACATGTCTTGTTAGTGCAAGCCTTTTGTACCGAGTGCTGAAATGGTGAGTAGTATAAAGTTTACTGCTGTTGTTTCCAGGGTCCCCCCACGACTCGCCAAACGGTACGGCCGAAAGTTGACGTCCGTGTAAAGAAAAAAAAACCTTTGATAACCCGTAATATTGCGTAGCTAGCCTCAGGTGGACGTGTTGTTGGCTGTTCACCTTTATCAGAGCAGACCACAACTGGTTTCATCAGTGTTTCGTGAATGTTTATAGGTGTAAAGCGTGCATGTGCTCGCCTCCTCGAGGTTCCCTCGGGCGGCGGCGTTCAAAGATGTCAGCCCCGAGATTCATTTACACTCCTGCTCCTGCCCTCACCCCAAGACCTTACCCCAAAGCACCCGTCTTAAGATGCTTTTCTGCGCGGGTTGTCTCCCAGTACAAGTCCACGGATAACCCCGTGACAGAAACAGGGAAATGCATGGAAATACATCGAAGCGCGTTTCCTATATATTTAGACATGCTAAACTTATATGGATAGGGACTACTCTTAACGTGGGGTCGAGTTAAATGCACGGTCCGTCGGTGCTTTTGATGTGTTTCATTTTCTTTGTTAGGATTTAGCCGATCGAAGAACGGTTTTCTCGTTCACATGATCAGCGTTGCATCTTTAGGACAGAAACTGCATCTTGTCAAAAGAGATCAACTTCTTAGCATCGTAATTAATCAAGGGGGGCGAGAAGATGATGGGCCTACTCATTGATCGCAATCAGTGGACCATTAATATTGATCAAACTACAAATTTATATTTTATTTGTATTTTAATAGCATGCCTGGGCCAGTGTAAGCTATTGTTTTACTTGCATTTATATCTGAACTACGATTTCCATATGGTTTTATAATGAGCCAGGCCCATGACAATTTAGGTAAATCATTGAAGAACTGTATTATCTGATTGGTTAGTCCCCACATTTTCCTTCTTCGAGACACCTAGGCCTACCTCATGCTGTTTAATAACAAAACGATACACACATAAATGTAATGACAAGTTCAAAGGCCTAATGGTTGTCTGGATTAGTGTAAGCCCCTTCATGTAATTTGTCCATAAAAAAACCCGAATTTTCTTCGATTTCGTATACCAGATTAATACATACATCTCTGTAGTATTTCTAATTTGCTTCGTTAATTGGTTATGTGCCAATTAAGCAAGGTACTCTAATGAGGATTGGCTGATGTTCTCACACACGTACAATTCTGAAATCCTAAGCTTATGTTGATTATTAACATCATTTTAAGGAGCAAATGTGGAAATAGTTAAATACATACGCCTATGTCAAAATGGTTGGTAGGACTGAGAATATGATAAGAAAAGTTCTCGATGAGAGTAACGTGTAAAGACATTATTGCTGAAACATGAACACGGATGTCCTCTCCCCATCTGCTCTGCTTACTTAAAAAGAGAAAAGATGGTTTCCAAATTATCATTTTTTTCATGGTTTTGTTTTTGTAATAATCCACTGAAAGTGAGGAGTAAGAACAGGTGATATTCATCTGTAGGCTCTGTTTGTTTTCACTTTGGCAAAGGGAGGATGTTTCCTGAAATCTTTCAGAGTATGTCTTCATCTGGATGTTTTCATCTGGTTTCAGTTTGTTATTGTAGTGTATCATCATTTTGCGAATAAATCAAGATAGCATTTTCCATAAATGTAACCCATAAAAAGTAATATCAGCAAATCTTAAATGATCTAAATCATTTTTTTTTTTTTACTTCTGGGTTTCTGGGATAAATTTCCCAATATTTTACTGCTGACATGTGTCTTGTGCCTTGCCCACTGGCTGCAGATTACCATTTCTTTTTTATATAAACTGCGGTCTGAGAGTATTTCATCAAAGTATTGGCCCGCGTCACATCCTTCCGCTGCAGGAAGGAAGGAACAGGTGTGGCAGTAGTGGTGGTTCATTCAAAGTAACTGTCAATGTTTTAAATGTTATCTTGCTGTCATTGGCTTGTATAGAAGTTATTTGTAATTAAGTTGTTTCCATCCCAGGGGGCTGATTATTAAGAATCATAGTGGAATGGTTTATTTGGCAAATTCTCTCAGGGGCATGGCCAATTCAGTTCACTTGCAACTCTATAAATGCTATATATGTATTTATATAGTTGGTCAGAATTGTCTTACAAGAAAATAAAGACTTCAAGTTTACATTCAAATGTATGTCACAATGTTTGGTATTGTGCGTTGCGTCTGCTGTCCATACAGCGCAAGACCCTTGGGTCGGAGGTACAAAACGCAGCCCATTGCATCCAAAGCGCAAAAGCTTAAGTCTGAGTATTTGCCCAGCTGTAAGCTTATTTGCCCTCCAACATCGCATGTGTTAACAGCTAATGAATGAAGTAATTAGAACATCCTAATGAATTAGGCTTACATGGCGTCACCTTGTGTTGTGTGGGGGGGCTTTTGCGGGGGTGGCTGGGGGGAGGGGGTGGGGGTGCACTCATGATTTATCTCCTTGGGGGGGGTTCTTAGATCTGTATGTATTTTATTGAATACGTCTGAATGGTGCATTAGGTCCTGTGCTTTTGAGACGGGCACGGAGGGGGAGTAAGGGTCGTTCATGTGTGGGAGGCATTGTGTTGCCAGGAGCCTCGCTGAGCGATTGGACACGGACGAGCTTGATGAGTAAGCCTTCCTGGCTTCCGCCTCCACCACCCCCTCCTCTTCCTCCTCTCAGACACTCACAGTTACACACAAACACAGGCACGCCAAATCCGCCGCATGCCTGCGTCTGGCGCACACGTATAACAATAACTGGGTAAAATACACGAGGGGAACGCAACAGCATTATTCTGTCCCCTCAGACTGCGAAGCTGTGGGTTTCCTCTCTCTCTCTCTCTCTCTCTCTCTCTCTCTCTCTCTCTCTCTCTCTCTCCCTCTCCCTCTCTCTCTGTGTCTCACTTCATCTCTCCCTGCATATCTCCTTGGACCGTGTAAACTGACGGACGGACGGCACTCTTGCCTCGCAGCGAACCGTGCTCTCAACGACTCATCAGGCATATTTATGAGGACCCGTTGATGAAACCAACTCTGTCCACCGTCGCTTGGTCAGTGGGCAGCAGTGGAGGAGTGGAAGGAGAGCTGGGAGGGAGGGGGGGGGTGCAGAGATTAGCCTCACAGACTCACACATACAGAGCGCTGGAAGGATGTTTGGCTAGGAGCGCTGCTGCTGTCGCTGCAACTGGAAAGCTGTCATTTTTCCACTTTTGAGCACATCGCTTTTGTATGCGTTTGCTGCCGACGGAACAGGCAAGCACTTGGATGGTATACAGAGCAACCAGCAATCAGGTATGTGGTATTTGTTAACCGGGGGATTGGAACATAGCAGCTGTGATGTGTAGAGATATCAGGAGACTTGTGTCAACGTTTGCGAGGGTACTTCATATTCAGCTGAAAGTGTTGGGGTTAAATGTCTCCCATTCAATGACGCTCTGATTGGCATTTTGTTTTGATGTAATTCAGAGGTTTACTGTGAGGTCATTTCTTATGTGCCGGAATCCTGTCATCCATGCCATTAACTTTCCAAGTTACCTTTTTATATCAATGGGAACTTGACCGTTGTAAACGTTGAAATAAACGATGAATTTGTTTGGGATATTTAGGACTAATATTCCGTCAGACGGACATTAGCATCTGCCGACAGAATTGCGGTCAGACGTTTGGTTAGACAAAAAAGAAAGCCACATTTCCTCAGCCCTGAAATCACAGTGGATTGGCATCTTGGAATGAAATAAATTACAGGCACAGTTGTAAAAATAGATCTGTGCACCCTTTTTTTAGCCACTGAACGCTGAAGAAAAATCCAATCTGAACTGTGAGCACATGATTTGTGTGTCGTATTAAAATAAATGGCCAATGGAATAAAAGAATTTGGAAATTCCAGTGGTGAGGGTTTTGGACGTCATTATCATCACTATATGACATTAAGTGGTTCTTTGTCAGAATATTGCCTCTTGGTTTAAAATCGAACTGTGTACTTGCCAATTACATCCTCGAACTGAACAGCATGGCTTCCTGTTGCCTCAGCCACTTTGTGGGCAACGTTCAACGTTTTCCAACCCCAACTGCCTGTTGAATTCAATAGTGTGAGTGTAAGTGAAGGCACAGCGTATTCAAACGTTTCTAGGGGACTAAGGATGGAGTCACACTTTTCTGTAACCCCTTTTCATGCTGGTTGAAAGACGAGCAGCTGCAAGGAAGAGGTTTCAATAGGATCCAACGAAGCATTTCCTGTCTGGGTGTGCATACACTTCCTCTACACAGACCTTACTCAATCTGTCCTTATCTCTGGTTTCCCGTTGGACTCTTCTGCACCTGATGATCAAATGTTTTATATATCAAAGCTCCGTGGGTGTGTTTGTCGGTGTGCGTGTGTCAGTGTGTGTCTTGATGTGTGTGTTCTCCAGTTCAACGGTTATAACTGTGCAACAAGAATTGAGTCCTCTCCATAGCCGTCCTCTACCTAACCCACCATACACTGAAATATTTGATTTGAGGCTTCTGTAGAAGCTGTGCTTGAGATTTAAGCCGGTGTGAAGTCTGTAAGTGATGATGACCTTTTAAGAATATGGTCTGATTTCCCCTTTTTCACATCCCCAGCCAACGTTGACTACAGATGCCAGCATGTTCTGTTATTCTGCAGGCCACAAGACTCACAAGTCTCATTCTGGGCATTGTCACGCTGCCGGAACTAACTCTGTGGAAACGAGAAGAGCCCAGGTTTTAAGGGCAGCCAAGAACGTGTGTGTGTGTGTGTGTGTGTGTGTGTGTGTGTGTGTGTGTGTGTGTGTGTGTGTGTGTGTGTGTGTGTGTGTGTGTGTGTGTGTGTGTGTGTGTGTGTGTGTGTGTGTGGTGTGTGGTGTGTGTGTGTGTGTGTGTGTGTGTGTGTGTGTGTGTGTGTGTGTGTATGTTCTTGCATGCACCCATGCTCCCTCATAAAAATCGCATCACAGATATCAAATCATCAGAGGGCAAGGGCAACAGATTTGAAATGAAAGCCCCACTATGACCGGGACCCCCCATCTCCCCCCCCCCCCCCCATGTCTCCTGTGAATGAGGAGCGTTCTGCATCCTTCCTCATATTAAGACCGGCCACCAACAGATGTATCCTGCAGCTGCACCCTCCTTCCTCTCCACTTTTAGAGCCTTTTGTCTGCAGGAGCAGCAAACGATGGCGCATGCGGGACACCGGTAGAATTTAAATGGGCTGGCCCTGAATGGAGCCGTGCTTGCGGTACGAGGCGAGAGGCTCTCGGGTTCGCTCGCCAGCCCCTCTGTTTCGTTGGCCTGCCATGAGTTGGGGTTTGGCGTCCTCCGTGTTTTTAAAATAGCGGTGCACTTCTGGCCGGCTGTAATTAGTGGAGCGTCCACATGCAGCCTTAAAGAACCAGAGGTGCCGTGCAGAGGGCCGAGCCCCACTGACCTTGTGTAGGCTGTTTACTTTTCTGAAAACACAGTGTTTTATTTACAGAATCTTTCGGCAAAGTTTGGATTCGACCCTGCTTTTTCTTATCTTTTGTCGCGCCCGTGTGTTGTACAGTAGTGTCTCTAATGCGGAGTCGACGGGCCCTCGGACGAGCTGCCCTGATTGGGTCTCCGGGAGGATGTTTATGACTGACTAAGAGTTATTTCTAACCAGGCTTCCGACCGCCTCCTTCTCAACCCCCGCCACTCTCCTGCCCATGCCCGAGATCGGCCTGGATAACAAGCCATGTCAAAGGGACCCAGTTCCTAAGAAATTGCATAGATTGTGCTAGGAGTGGGTGGGGACCACACGGGTTGTTATTGAAACGCATCTGACGGCTTACTCAAACAAAATGTGGAAGTGTGAGTTATGTCTTCGGCAAGGCTTGTTTTCCTGCAGGGGAAACTCGATTTGACATGTTTTAAGTCAAATCGAAAAATCCCCAAAAGCCTTCCATCAGCAAAATATCAACCCCTTGTTCTCTCCTTTGAAATAAGTGGCGGTGCCCTTGTAGGTGTGGAGGTCTGTGTCAATCGCTGCTTTTAGAAGCATGCCCCCCTCTCTGCTGGCCCCGGCCCATCTGTCCCTGGTGATGGGTTTGCTTGGGGGTTGCTTACTTTATGGAACAAAAGGCAGAATTGTGTCGTCTCCGTGCGGCCGGAACCCGACTGGCGGAGCCTCGAGGCATCTGGCCTCCAGATGTACCGGCATGTCGCCTTTCATGTCAGCGCTGTGGTGGGCCGCCGGAGTGTTTCATGTGAAACACGGTCTCCGGGACGTCTGAGATAGGGGGCAGGTGGGGGAGGGATGTGAGAGAGAGAGAGAGAGAGAGAGAGAGAGAGAGAGGAGATACACTGCGGCCCACGGGCGAGCAACAGGGTACCCAGAGGTTTCTGTAGGCTGGGGGGGGGGGGGGGGGGAGTTTCCTACTGTGCAGGGAGGGCGGAGGAGGAGGGCATTGGGAGGGCGGAAGACGGGGGTTTCGTATTGGATGCGCGGTGCCGAGTTCACACACTCTGGGTTGGAACATGGCGAGAATCGGAGGGCTCAGGAAAGCGTCTGGAGATGGTGTTGCAGGCCGCTCGCCACCCAAGATGTAAGACGTCCTTTACATTTACATTTAGCAGACGCCTTTATCCAAAGCGACTTACAATAAACTACTCGTGTGTGTGTGTGTGTGTGTGTGTGTGTGTGTGTGTGTGTGTGTGTGTGTGTGTGTGTGTGTGTGTGTGTGTGTGTGTGTGTGTGTGTGTGTGTGTGTGTGTGTGTGTGTGTGTGTGTGTGTTGTCTTTTTAGAGTATGCGGCCTGGTGGAGGGGGTACAGAACGGGATCGATTGTAACGGAACGTATTTCTAATTACTCCGCAGCCTTTAGTGAAGAAAAGGAAACGTTTTGGTGAGCATAGTGCTCATTGAAAGTCTTTCGAACAGGCATTAAATACTTTTATTATATTTTATTACAAGCAATAGTTTGCTCCGTGCTTGTTTATTTGACAACTCCTTCATCGCTGATCCACATTTCCACATTTTCTTTGGTTTAGCAAATCACTCAAGACCATTTTTGGTCTTTTTCTTCCTCCCCCGTCTGCTTTTTATAGGACCCCCTCGGCCAGTCCTTTTCTCGTTTCTTTTTTTTTCCTCCCTTCTTTAAAGCAAGCTCACAGAAGCCCTGGGATCAGGTCACATGGTGTGGGGTTGGGGGAGCCTAGTACCTTCCAGAGTCAAGTCAAGAATTGACCTTCTCTTGCACACTGCCAGACACAACAATGGGCTGGTTGGGTGGGGGTGGTGGCAGCGGGGGGGGGCTGATGCTGCTGCTGGTGGTGGTGGTGGTGGTAGTGGGGTTGCTGCTGGAGTGACTTAATTCATTTGTTTCTGTCCAGGCCTCTCCAGGGAGAGTGGGCCGGGGCTTCACTTCACACCCAGTTGCTTTTAAGCGGGCAGCTCTTGATTTGCTCTCTCAGCTTCTGTCCCAACTTTGATGTCGTCTGCTAGACTCGCCGTGCCCTTCCACAATGTAACAGTTCTCCTTCTCGTGTGTGTGTGTGTGTGTGTGTGTGTGTGTGTGTGTGTGTGTGTGTGTGTGTGAACATTTTTTGTGCAGGTGATCTTTTGAGGTGTGTGTGTGTGTGTGTGTGTCAAATTTTTTTTGTGCAGGTGATCTTTTGAGGTGTGTGTGTGTGTGTCAAATTTTTTTGTGCAGGTGATCTTTTGAGGTGTGTGTGTGTGTGTGTGATTGTTATTGAGGGTTTGACCGTGTGCGCGTACACACACACCCCTATCTCTCTCTTGGAGATCGTCCAAAAGATGTTGATTCCCTCGGGTTGGTGAGACGTGGCGGTCCTGCTGAGGCTAGCTGGCCGTACGACTCGTTTGTTTATCTGCCCAGCTCACTGCAAGACCCCTCTGTTTACTTAGAGTCTGGAGGGGGAGGGGGGGCTTGCTACTTAAGATTCCGGCCTTGATTGTTCAGAGGTGTGTGTGTGTGTGCACGGAGAGGGGGGGCGGGGGGTGGGGGTTGAACTCTACATCAACATGGCTACGATTAACATATAAATACAGTCACACTTATTACTTACATAACACGTGTAAAGCTCCAGGAAACCAAGATGCCGCCATGTTGGCTAACGTTAGCCAAAAATAAATCGCTGGGATATTGGTGACTTTCTGTAATGGACTGATGTCGCTCTCCACGGCTCCACTTGTTTTGGATCCAGCCCATTCAAGTGGACCTCCCGCGACAAATACGTTGTCACGGTTGCCGCTTGTTTTTTTTAAACAAATGCAGATTGTCATATATATTTTTTGTCTCTTTTTTGTGTGTGTGTGTGTGTGTGTGTGTGTGTGTGTGTGTGTGTGTGTGTGTGTGTGTGTGTGTGTGTGTGTGTGTGTGTGTGTGTGTGTGTGTGTGTGTGTGTGTGTGTGTGTGTTTTTTTAATGCATAACATTTTTTCTTTGCTCTTGTCAAAGCTGCTTGAGGAGCATGGGTACAACTGCCAGCGCCGCGCCGCAACCCGTTTCCGTCACGTCGCCACTTGAGTGTGTCCATGGCAACGGGATGGCCGACAGCAGGCACTCTCTGAGCATTAGCTCCTTCCAGACGGTCAACATCCACAACAACAAGGCCAAGTCCATTATCACCAACAAAGTAGCACCTGTCGTCATCACGTAAGTCCCCACCCCACTACACTCAACTACCCCCCCACCCCACCAATGAAACGGCACCACACGTCCGAATCCATGTCCTCACAATTGGGTGTTATCAGTCTTTGATCAGTGTGATGCTACCCCCCACTGCCCTTCCCCTCCCACCCCTCCCCCCCCCTACTCCCCCCCCCCCCCCTCCCCCCATCCATCTCCACCCAACACCCGCCCCCTCCCTCCTTCTCTCTGCCGCTGTGTTTGTCTCTGTTATCATCTCATTTGTCAATCCAGGATTTGGGAGATATGGGAACATGGGCCAGCAGCAAACAAGAGTCTGATAATTAAATTGCTCTGGCTCTCTCTTTTTCTCTCCCTCACTCATCACTGGCTCTCTCTCCGTCTCTCTGTCTCTCTGTCTCTCTGTCTCTCTGTGTGTGTGTGTGTGTATTTATTTGAACCTGTTTGCCTCTGCAGGTATAATTGCCGGCAGGAATTCCAAATACACGATGACATTCTCAAGACCAATTACAAAGTGGGTCGGATCTCAGACACCATGCCCGAGCACTATCTTGTGCAGGTAAGGCCAGCATCCCATATTTATCTATCCATGTCCAGATATAGACATAGATATTGCTTTCTTTCTCTTTCTCTCACCTTCTCTCTTTCTCTCACTCTCTTTCCTTCTACCCTTCGCTCTCTATCCCTCTCGGATACACACCATCAATTGTTTGGCCTCGCTCCCCAAAAGAAACGTGGATTCACCAAAGCTGTCTTTACTCTGGCTCTTTTCACATTCACGTGTCCAAATTGCGTAGTGGGCCGGGGAACATTGTCATGCGGCGGCTTTATGAGCTGAGACGGCCGTCGTGGGCCGTTGTCACCCCTCCTCTGAGGGCTTTGATCTACCCCAGGCCCCCTCGATCGGGGCTGCTTCTTCTTTTCTGTCCGAGGCTTTCATTGTTTTAGCCGGGGGCTAGCCTTCAGTGTCGGTGTGCACAGCCACACATAGATCCAAATCGGCAAGATTCCTGAATAATAAGCTGTCTCTCTGGACGGCAGGCGCTAGATCCTCACACAACACGGTCACAGGCATTAGCCGGGCTCCGTGTTTTGATGAGAATCTCCGATTGCCTCCCGGGCCTAAAGCCCTCACACAGCCCCGCTGATAACGTCTCCCTGGTGGCCCACAGGGGCAGTACTTCATGGTGCAGGATGTGCCCAGCAAGGCGGACGTCCTCAACACCACGGGCAGCTACGGGGCCCCCAACTTCCGCCGGGTGAAAGGACCCCACCCCCTCTACGGGATGGGCCAGCCCAGCCTGAACGGCTTCAAACAGGTCCTCCAGAGGCTTCATGCACAAGGCCATGAGGTGACTCAAACTCTTCCTGTTGTCTGTCTGTCTGTTTTATTTTTTCCCCCCTTTTTAATATGCATTTTATTATAAGGTTATGGGTTTCTTCAGAACGGCAAATCAACATGCACCCATCACAGACGGACCTATGCGGTGCTTGTTTGTCAGCGCTAGCAGCTGACTCGACGGCCCGTGTGCATGTGTTGTGTGTAAATATTTGAGGAGTCAAGTGCTCAGTCTTGGCGTTGGCCGAGATTCAGAACTAATGTCAACAGAGCCGCGGCCATGTGGCCTGACTGGAAGGTAGACGAGGGGGAAAGACAAACCCTGCGCCGCTCTTGGTAGCTGGAAGAAGAGCGTCATTGAAATGACTCGGCAGCAAATCATACATCCCCCGCCGAGGCCGTTTCAGATCCCTGAACCCGGCTGTCGCATGGCGACCATGGGGTGTCTCCCGCTGGACTCTAAAGGTTCAGTTATGGTTCCACGTCAGGTTTTATTGAGCGGACCAATCACAGCCCTTGCTGCGGCATCGCCTCGACGCAAGGCTACAATTGTGGGGAGGGACACATCAGACCCTTGCGGTGGACGCAAGGAGGGTCCGCAAGTCTCTAATGTTGTCCGTAAACTCCCTTGCACTACGTCGACGTGGACCCATAACTAAGCCTTGAGCCGCGGCGCTGGCAGCCAGAGCGGCCGTATCGGTAAACAAGGCTGGGGTTATGTTCCCCGTCGCACGGGTCCTAATGGCGTGTCTCCTCGACTCGTTTGCCCACCAGGAAGTGATCTTCCTCTGCGTGCGCGAGGAGCCCGTGCTGTTCCTCCACAAGGGGGACAACTTTGTGCCGTACACGCCCCGCGGGAAGGAGAACCTCCACGAGAACCTCCGCGGGCACGGAGGGGCGGAGCTGGTGGAGGGACTGGAGCTGGTCATCAGGAAGGAGGTACGACCCCCCCCCCCCCCCCCCCCCCCCATGCACCTCCTCCGTGTCAAGGTGTCCCTGAGAAAAACACTGTACCCTAACTGCTCCCGACAAGCTGTGATGAATGCGTGTATGAATGGGTGAATGTTAGAAAAGCACTATAAATGCAGTCCATTTGCTATTTACCATAATGTACGCATGACTGTATGTGATTTGGATACAATTGTGTGACCAGTTTCTGTCCTTTGCCAACTTTTGCTCTGACTCTCGCTCTCCCTCGCTCTCCCGCGCTCTCCCCCCCCCCCCCCCCCCCCCCCAGCTGCACGACTTTGCCCGTCTCAGCGAGGGCGTCTTCTACGTGTACAGCGACATTGAGTTCTTCAAGGACGAGCCACAGAAGGTGGACATCGCGTGCGAGGAGGACATCCGCGTGTACGGAGGAGGTGTACAAGAGACCCGTGTTCACCGCGCCGCTCTACAGGTGCGAAGTTCGTTCACACCGCCGCGGTCCTCCTGTCAAGCGCAACGATAAACGGAGCGTAGCGTAGCGCCCGCTATGGAGACGGGGTTGAGGGTAGGGTGGGGCACCAGGGTTTGGAGGAGCGATCGCAGTCTCGTTGGTCGGTTGGGGTTGGAGCGGGCTCCGCAGCATTTCCACGGCAGAGAGGATTTATGAATCAGCACGAGTCACTTCCTTTTGCTAGGAGTCCACTGAGGACCCATGAATAGGCCTGTACACTCATGGATGAATAAGATCAGATAACGGCCTAATATAGCCACTGTTATCTCTCAATCCCTTTGGGGTGCAACGGATCAAAAAACTCACGGTTCGGATCGTGTCCGGTTTATGAGTCAAGGGTCGGATCATTTTCGGATCAGCAACCACAAAAAAGATAAGACAAATGTGACTTTAAATAAAATCTTCAAAGGTGTAAAAAACAACTAAAGTGAAAAATTGGGTAATAATCCGGCTTCCTTTAAGCATAGTTAATATTAAAAAAATAGCTTGTGGCCACATAAAAAACATAAAATATTTTAAAACAAAATAAAGTGCAATCTGAGGCATTATTTCTTCTTATTTTCAACATGGATAGTGAATAAAAAAATAAAATAACTGTCCAAAGGAAGCACAGCAGACCTGGATTTACAACTTTAAATTCAGGATGTCTGCATTGCCTGGGGAGACTTTAGAGTCCCTCTCACACTCTCCCTAGGCAATGCAGACATCCTCATCTTTTTTTTTTTTTTCATCAAGTATGGTAGCGAAATACAGTTTCTGTTGTGTGTTTATTTGGCATTTTGTAAATCCATTGATTTCTGTTTGAAGACTCATTGCTTGTTGACCGGAAACGGAAAGGGGGACTGGTTGTAGTCTTTTCGCTCGGTTCTAGCCGTACTGTTGATACGGAGAACCGAGCGAAAAGACTAAAACCAAATCAACCAATTTCCGTTTCCGGTTTCCGTTTCGATGGGATTTACAAAATGCCAAATAAAACACGGCAGAAACTGTATTTCGCTACGATACTTGATTTAAGAACGTCAACGAACACCACTTACCACTTGGTGAGTTGCACATTTCTGAAAACAAACGTTTAGCGTCGTTTTAAGGACCGGTTTGTGAATGCCCAAAGCCAGCCATTCCCAAGCAGGAAGGGGGGGATTATGAAATGAGCCAAATACCCGAGACAGGACCAATAGTCCACATTTCGGTGCGTCCACCACTATTTCATCCTAGACAAACCAGAAAGGGGGCTCAATGTGCTAAACACCGGAATAGTCCTTTTAAACATGCAACGATCACGTGAACGCACGACTTTCCTTCTTTCTTTTTTATCAGCCGATCCGCGGATCACTTGCGTCCCGAACCGTGAGGGTTGATCCGTTACACCACTACAATCCCTGCATTAAGACGATAAGAATGAAGGAAGATGAAGTAGGAGACAGTGGCCGCCCTCCCTCTCTCTGAGCCAGATTCCTCCCATCATCCCTGGTGAGGGGTTTAAATGGAAGCGCTGGTTTCCTTTCAAAGCTCATGAGGATAGTAAATAGCACGGGGGGGGAGGGAGGGAGGGAGGGAGGGAGGGAGGGGAGCCGTGTGGACAGCAGTGGGCCCCAGCTCACTGTTTACCCGTGTGTCATGGCCTACATAACGGCGATGTGTACCAATCAGTGTCCCGGTCTTCCACCAGGTACCACCGCCTACCACTGCCTAGTGAGGGCGCTCCGATGGAGGACGACTTTGACGCCTTTGTGAAGATCCTCAGGGTAAGAGAGCATCCAGTAAGCCACCGTGACATAAACCACTCCACCGATCCACAGGAGAGGTTTGTGTCTTCTGGCTCGGTTCCGGCAGGCACTAATTCACCGCTGCAGCTTTTACAACCTCAGTTTGGACGTGCTTCTCACAGGAGATTTATAGGTGGAATTGGAGCAAGGCATCTGGACCGTCTCTGTGAGACAAATGGGGGGGGGGATGATGTTTTGGATATGGAATCGCGATTCCTGCTAACACCAGACTTGGCCCGTCTCGTTTTTTATCGGGCCCGTGTCCGCCATCCATCACCGGCGGTTATGGATGCGTCCGTAGTTCCCAGGCCGGGGATGGGTTGGCGTCCGGGGTCTTTTGAGGGGTCAGGAACAGTTAAGAGTGCGCAGAGTCCTGGCTGCTCGCTTCTGGTTTCCATCTCGCCCTTCACTCACACAGGATGCTCCTCGTCTTATGCTTATTCTACTCGCTGCCAATTTTATTTTGTACTTTTTATGTCGATGGAATCGACTGCCCCGTGAGCACCCTGTCCAGTTCCCTGTGGTTGGAAACATGGCGATGGAATCGACTGCCCCGTGAGCACCCTGTCCAGTTCCCTGTGGTTGGAAAACATGGCAGTTGTTGGGGGGGGAAAACGAACGGATATATCATCAATTGTTTGGGTTATTTATCGTGCTGTGGTTCGACTTTCTGTCTTCATGTCTTTCTGTCTTCTGTTTTTCATTTTGCCGGCGTCAGGTTGTAGTCTTACCCTAGCTCTGTCTCGTCAGCAGTCGCGGTGAAAAGGGGAAGCACGGAAGGGCCCATGTTTGGTCGCTTTCTCACACACCCATGCACACACAAAAACCTGTACAACGAGGTTCAGAAAAAGCCTTCAACCAAGACATTCGCCTTTCGACGTACTGCCCCACATCCAATCAGACTCTTGCCAAAATATTGAAATCATTCCACCCCTCACATCTTATTTTAAGTGATCAAATACTTTTTACATTTACAGTGAAGCATAGTTATCACCTCGTCCTCGTAGCCTGATCACTCTGATGATCACTCATTAGGTCTGCTGTTAAACTCCCCCCCCCTCCTCTTCTTCATCTGTCTTTTGTTGTCTGCCCTCCAGGAGAGTCCCAGTCTGGGCCTGGGCCGGGACAAGTCCAGGCCTCTCCCCGCCCTACTCTTCAGCTGCCAGGTGGGCGTGGGCCGCACCAACCTGGCCATGATCCTGGGCACCCTGGCCATGAACCGTCTGAGGGGCCCCTCCAAAGAGCTGCCAGAGTAACCCAGCCCCGACCTCTCCTCTCCTCTCCTGACCTCTAACTCATAATCACAAAGATAATGCACTTTACTTAAAAAAAATAGTTTTGCTCTTAATACGTAATTGAATTGGACTCAAATTTCAATTAGAATTGAAAGTCAAAAGTATGATGATTTCACGGGTCGATCGTTGTAATCCAGCAAACGCAAGAGTAATCAAATCCTGCTTGTTTTGTTGTTCTTTTACAAAAAAAGAAAGCACTATAGTTCAAATTGAATTTGATTTGAATGTATACTCAGTTGAAAGTTGGAGGTCCACAATTGTAGCACATGGTAATAATCAATTAAATAAATGAAGTCTGTCACGTGTGTTGAACGGCGAGGAGGAGAACTGACTGGGTTGTGTGTTTGTGTTCCAGGGTGGAGGGCCTCGCCCCCTCGGAGCCCAAGCCCCTGCTGCGAGTCATCCAGTCCCTGATCGACAAACTGCACAACGGCCAGCAGATCATGGAGGAGGTAGCATGACGCACCGACACGTGTCCTCCTACTGTCGCCAGCGTGTGTGTGTGTGTGTGTGTGTGTGTGTGTGTGTGTGTGTGTGTGTGTGTGTGTGTGTGTGTGTGTGTGTGTGTGTGTGTGTGTGTGTGTGTGTGTGTGTGTGTGTGTGTGTGTGTGTGTGTGTGGGATCGGTTCTGTGTATTCTGGCTTTAACTGTGTTTTTCTGTGTCTGAAAGGTTGACCACGCTATCGCCTTGTGTTCAGAGATGCACAACATCAAGGAGGCCATATACGAAAACAAGAGCAAGCTGGAAGGGCTTGGGGAGGATTATCAAATTCAGGTATGGGCGAGAAGAGAAAATATAAATGTTATTTTAATTGTATGTATATTTGAACCCTCCACATTTTTCTGAAAAGCCATTTTGCTTAGAGCATCAACGGCTCAGCCAAAACCGTACATTCTGAGCTAACTCAGCCCGTGTGTCTGTAAACGTCGGCCAGGGAAGCAGCACCAAAGACTATTTCCTCCATCGGACCATGCAGAGCTTGGAGCGATACTTCTACCTGATAGTCTTCAACGCATTCCTCCACGAACAGGTAATGCTTCAGAGTGAAAAAACCAAAAGGATTTGGCCCGGAGTTCAAATTAATATTGATATGCATCGTGACCCAGTACCCTTTAGCGTTCGCGTGTACCTTCAGCCAGTGGATGTGCAGCCGCGCTTGGCTCTACCGGTTGCTGGCCGGCATGGACCTATCAGAACTGTCGGCTCCGGCCGACCTGGTCACCAAAGGAGCGCGCGTGCTGGTGAGTCGTGCAGCACGCCGTCGTCGCTGTTCTGCAATGGATGTATTCTGTATTAAAGGGAAGGACGATTTGATCACAACAATAACTTCAGAATGCAATGGTTTGCTGGAGAGTCATTTCATGTCGCTTTAAGCACACCTTGATATGCCTTAATGGTATAAATAAGAATTAATTACAGATTTCTGTTGTCCATTCCTTTCAGTATAAACTCTCGACTCTCATCAAGCGGTGAAGTGGATTCTTTTCAGTGTGTTGTCTGATATTATGTACCAATTATGGCAAGATCGTGTAGGCGGGATCTTGTGTTTGATGCCCAGTCCAAAAAATCCTTGGTTTTGACCCGCTGATGTCTGCACTCCACCTGTGGGCCTCCTAGGGATTATGTGCCACTCATTAAAATCCTCTATAAAGTTGCATTGGATCAAAGGATGCATGGATATATCTGAATTTTGTCCTGGAACAGATTCATTTTCAAAATAAATGTTCCTATATGGTATTTTTAGGGAAAACACTGGTGGGATTAGTCTTTTTATTTCTTGGTGTGTGTGTGTGTGTGTGTGTGTGTGTGTGTGTGTGTGTGTGTGTGTGTGTGTGTGTGTGTGTGTGTGTGTGTGTGTGTGTGTGTGTGTGTGTGTGTGTGTGTGTGTGTGTGTGTGTCCTGGCAGGTTGCTGACGAGTACTTGGCACCAGATGTCCTCAGCACGGTGAAGGAGATGAAGGTGGCCAACTTCAGACGCGTGGCCAAGATGCCAGTTTATGGGATGGCTCAGCCCACATCTGAGGTACAGGCAGCTGGCAGCCATATCCCCCCTTCTACCCAACCCCACCATCTTCTCCCCCCCCCCCTGACAACGAGAGAGAGAGAGAGAGAGAGAGAGAGAGAGAGAGAGAGAGAGAGAGAGAGAGAGAGAGAGAGAGAGGAGAGAGAGAGAGAGAGAGAGGAGAGAGAGAGGGAGAGAGAGAGAGAGAGAGAGAGAGAGAGAGAGAGAGAGAGAGAGAGAGAGAGAGAGAGAGAGAGAGAGAGAGAGAGAGAGAGAGAGAGAGAGAGAGAGAGAGAGAGAGAGAGAGAGAGAGATCTTCCCAGAGCTCCCTTTGTTTAACCCAACATGGTTATATAAAGTAATGTTATTTGGCTCCGTGCGGGTTTGTGAGTCATGCCTGTTGAGAGCAGCGCGGCACACCTCTGAATTCATGTCGGGATGTCAAAGGTAATCATTCTCCTCCCTGCGGCGCTCCACACACTCCCATTGAATATTTACACTCGCGCAATTCCTGTCTCCATTATGCGATTGTGGAGATGAATGGAGAGCCAGGGTGTTGAGGCGCGTTGGACTTCAAATGACACCCGACTCGCATCAGGTGTCACATGCACTCCCCTGCTCTTTGAGGGGTTTTCCCCTCATGCCGGCTCTTCTCTATCACTTGATGGACTCTGAGGGGCCCCTGAGGAGTTTGATTCCTCAGGGGGCCCTCAGGGTCTCTAGCATAGCCCTCCGTGTCGTTCGCTACAGTGAGGAGCTTTTATTCTCTAAGGGTCCTCCACATATCGCCTGCCAGAGGGCCTCCCAATCTGCCCATAGGGTTAAGACAAATGCATAAACCATTTCGTTCTTTTTGATATTTTTGCTTTTTTGTTTGTCATGACACTTCTCAGAAGTGGTGAGAAGTGTCACCACGCGTGACACTTAAATTCTCTCAATTCTCTTTTTTTAACCTTTAGGCCTACCTCTGAATTGCCCGCCGTGATTCGCTAATTCCCTATTCGCTATTCCAAAAAAAACATTTTATTCCTTGTTGTCCTGTCGCGGCGTTCTCCACGCGGGGCGCGTCGCAGCTTTCGCGGTGACAACGCGCCCCCCTCCGCCCCTAAAAGTCTGAGCGCCTTCCGCAGGCCACGGCCGCAGTGCTGGCCCACCTGACGGACGAGAAGCGCAAGCACAGCACGGTGCTGTGGGTCAACCTGCAGGAGGAGCTGGTGCTGGAGGCCAACGGCCAGGTGTTCACCCCGCGGGAGCCGTCCAGCCTGGAGCAGCACATCGCCCTGCCCTCCGCGGACCCCGCCCTCATCGAGGTGAGGGGGCAAGCAGCTCCAGAAAGTCAATGGAGGTGGCATGGAAAACCGGAGCGCTGGGATCTGTCCAGTGCTCCGTTATTTATGTTATTTTTGTGTAGTTTGTCTTACGTTTTGAATTTCCACCCGTTTGATGCTATCGTGTGGTAATAATGTATTGCAATCGTGGGGGCGGCAATTAAAAAGATTCACTGATGAGACAAAGTAAGGTTAAGGAAGGACCACTGGGATTTATTCCAGAGAATATAAAAGTGTGTCATCAGTGGAGACAGCATATAAAACGCCTCTTCACGAGGCGCTGGTTTTAATCCCTGCTTGTGGTCTCAAACCACCTTCCTGTCCATCTTCCACTGTCCTCTCTATAAAGGCAAAACTGCCCTGAAAATATTGAATGGAAAATCGGATATTATTCTGTTATATTTAATAATTGTTTGTTTGTCGATATACGATCGATAGCGGGCTATAACCCCACATAGCCCATGAACAAAGACATTACACACATTTCACGTAAGCGGTCTTGCGAGGGGGGACGGGGGGTAGGGTTGAAAGCAGCTTTACCAGATAGTAACCGGTATCTTTAATGACACCCCCCCCCCCCCCCACTGCCCCCAACAGAAACTGGAGCTGTCTCTGAAGGAGGAGGTGCTGCGGGCCCAGAAGTGGCTGGAGGTCACCCTGGAGCAGGACAAGCAGATGAAGATGTTCAAGAGCTGCCGGACGGTGCGAGAGGCCTTCACCCAGCACAAGAGCACCCACCCGGGGCTGCTCTACCGACGCATCCCGCTGCCCGAGTGTAGCGCCCCCAGAGAGGAGGTAGGGGCTCGGGGTGGGGGGGGGGTTCCCTGCTTGGCACTCATCTCTGGCTTGAAAGTGTGTTCTTTTTTTCGGTCAAGGTCGGCACACGCACACATCCAAATCACGCAGGCAGAGGGGTTTTTTTTGTTAGGAAGTGGTCGCAAAAACACCCTTCTTGATGCAACGGTTGCGTCACACGTGTCGTTGGTTGACCGCTTGTTTCCTGTGAAACAGACTGTTGTTTTTGAGATTGTGACATGAGGTTTGTATAGGGGAGTGTCTAACCATTCAATAAGTGGTTTTCAATAGGTGAGGCGCCAAAAACCCAAAGGGGAGGCGCGACACGCGACCCACAAAGAAAAAAAATACTCCTCTGTATGCAGCTCTATTGATATCGGTAATTGTGCGTGTGTGTATTAGTTTTAAAATGCATCGTTTCCTTGTCCCAAGTCAACAGGAGTCAGCATTAAGGGTGGAGACAGGACCCAGCAAAAAACGTAGGAAATATGATCTTGAATGCGTTTGTGGTTGTCTGTGGAGAGCGAGTTCCCCCAGATCTCCACTAGGGCTATGGAAGTCCCTTCACCTCCATGTACTTGTGTGAGGGTGGGTTTTCCGAACACTGACCCTGATTAAAAACAAATACAGATCAAGGCTGCGGGCGGAGGACGACTTGCGTATATTTCTCTCTGCCCTGCAGCCCCGCATCGAACACCTCTGCTCATCAAAAGCGAGGCCTCATTGTTCCCACTGATATGGACGACTCAATTGAAAGTCAAAGTTGTGTTGTCTTGAATCCATGAATTGGGTGGGCCATAGAGTTGATGCCGCTCGTAGCGCAAATGATGTGAATTTGGCGTATTTTGTTTGTTGTTTAAATCTGAGGTTGTATGTGGCTGAAATCGTTAACGGATTTGATGGATATATCTGATAACATGCCGTTTTCGTTCATTGATCAGAGAGCTGTCCATTGTGCTGATTTTTTTCGAGACGATGTGCATCTCCTTCAAATGTGCATTTACTGAAGTGGCGTGTGTGGGTTAGGTCGGACGGGGGGAGGGGGTCAGCTGTCCTTTCCTACTGTACTCTTAGAGGAGGCTCACATTCCCCCAATTTGAAAACCCCTGCACTAAATCACATTGATGTCAGTGATGGCTTGTGCTGATCATACTATTGCCCCTCATACTAAGCAACATTATGATCAGTCGTAACATGATTATCCACGCCCCTTTCCTGTTTGGCTTTGAAATATATCACAAATTCAAAATCCTTCACGGTCGTTTGAAGGATCTCGCTTGCAGGCAATGGGAGGGCGATAGTAAAGCCTTTTACTCCCTCTAGTGGCGATGGTTGATAGTGTCCAACCCTGCCGTCCAAGTTGGAAGGCCGGTTTGGAAGTTCCAACTGAACTTTTCTTTCCATTATACATTCATAAAACCAATCAAAATAAATGGTTTAAGATTGGAGAGGTTATGAATGCCACGTTTGTCTTTTGGAATCAATTCATTCAATACTATTTTTCTGAGAAGGACGAAAACCAATGCTATGATATGAATACATTGTTCAAAAAAGTGTGTGTGTGTGTGTGTGTGTGTGTGTGTGTGTGTGTGTGTGTGTGTGTGTGTGTGTGTGTGTGTGTGTGTGTGTGTGTGTGTGTGTGTGTGTGTGTGTGTGTGTGTGTGTGTGTGTGTGTGTGTGTGTGTGTGTGTGTGTGTGTGTGTCGGTCGGTTTGGTTTCAGGACTTTGACAAGCTGATGGAGGCCATGAAGATCGCACTGGCAGAGGACTCGCGCGCCGCCTTCGTCTTCAACTGCTCCAGCGGCCGGGGCTGCACCACCACCGCCGTGGTGGTCGCCGCCCTCACTCTCTGGCACTTTAACGTACGCGCGGCCGGCGTCCAACAACACATTCCAGCCATCACCCCTCTGTTATTTCAATTATCAGGAAGGACGTCCAACCTAAAAAAAAAAGAATACATTCCCCACCGCCTGCTGTTATTTCCATTATGCATCTTTTTGAAGGAATTGTAGCGGTACCGTCGAGTGTTTGGGAATTGAACTCTGCATGAAATTGAACCCGCCGATGCATTCCTCTGCCCTGCAGGGATTTCCTGAGTTTGGCGACGATGAGATTGTGAGCGTTCCCGACGCCAAGTACACAAAGGGAGAGTTTGAGGTGGGTAGCCACCCGTGGCTTCTGTTTACTGCTGTGTGTGTGTGTGTGTGTGTGTGTGTGTGTGTGTGTGTGTGTGTGTGTGTGTGTGTGTGTGTGTGTGTGTGTCTTTCTGTGTGTGTGAAATTTATATTGAATGAATACTGACTGCAGCCACTAGCACAGGGATGTGTGTTTGAGAATGTTTGTATAAAACACACACACACACACACACACACACACACACACACACACACACACACACACACACACACACACACACACACACACACACACACACACACACACACACACACACACACCTCTCTTAACCGGTGCCATCAGAAGGTCAGATGGTTGGGGATGTTGCTGAGGCGATGTGACGTGATGCCACTGTTGTGACGTGATGCCACCGTGGCGCTGTGATGCCACATCGCCCCGGCAACGTCCCCGTGGTTACCAGCCACGGGGTCGGAGGTTAAATCTTTCCCCTTGATACGTCCTCAGCGGATCTCTCTCTGGCCCACTCGGTTATTCTTAGTTCTGTTTAGCGTGTCGGCGGCTTCATCCGATTACAAACGGCGGGCGTGGGGACGCCGCTGAGGGCCCCTCGCCGGTGTCACGGCTCCTGGCGCGCTGACAAACGCGCTCGGTGGCGGGCCGCGCTGTGTTCTTGCCTGGAGGCCTGTTCCGTTCTCTGTTTTCTGTCAGGTCTGCCAGCCGCCACCACTATTCACCAGCTGGCAGCTCGGCTATTGCCAGCACTACGGGGGCCGCAATCGGAGTTCACGTATCAACGCTCACAGCACGGCTAACTACCAAGTGGAGTTTCCACCGTTTCATTTTGGAGGCGGAGGACGCGTATGAATCGTGCCGGCGTGTGTATCGAGTTCCTTTTGTGTTATTAATTAGCGCAGCGCTGCAAACCACACGCCTCTGCCCACATTCCGTTTGACCCACACACAGACGGGGCACTCGATGTCGGTCAGGAGTCTAACGCCAGTGCTGCCCTTAAGATCTGGGTCAGCCTTATTGTGGGTCGGACTGTGGGCTTGTTAATGACAGGCTAGGGCACAAACACAACTCTTGACTTTTGGTAAAAACCATGCATAATAATACTCCAATTAAAAGTGTGTGAACTCCCAGTAGAAGCCTAGCATTGTGGTCCTGGCTAGTTCAACTTGTAGAGCTTGTATGTACGAAATGTATGCAGTCATGGTATTATGATGTGTTTTAGATTTTTTGTGTGTGTGTGTGTGTGTGTACCTTACATCCCTGGCTGACGTGCTGTCTGGTTGTGCGTGGCGTCTCAGGTGGTGATGCAGCTGGTGCGCCGGTTGCCCGACGGCCACCGCATGAAGAGGGAGGTGGACATGGCGCTGGACTCGGTCAGCGAGACCATGACCCCCATGCACTACCACCTGAGGGAGAACATCATCAGCACCTACAGACAGGTACGCGCTCCGGGCCCATCGCCCATGTCGGTGTGAAGTGCGCTCAATGTATATGCTGCGAACGCGACATTGAATCAGGTGAGGTGCGGACGGCGCCTAAGTGGTCTGATTTGACATTTTTTGCTGCTTTAGATCAGCCTACCGGTTGGCACAGTCCAGTGGTTGGGCTGGTAGGCTTCAGGTGGTGGGTATCTATCCATCAGGCCTCGAAGTGGACACTTGTGATTTCACTATGGGGTAGATATTGTCAACGTCAACTTCACACAGGGTGTTAAAATAATGGTACGGGTGAGAACTTCAAGAGTGAAAAAAACAAAAAACAAACATGGCTTCTCTTTAATTTCTCTCTCTAAAAATGAAAAAAAACAAAACTGCATCTCAATCAGGTGCAATTTTCATTACCATTTGATGCCATACTGGAAGCCTCTTTGACGTGTCAAAACATGTTTGAGTGCATTACCGCATATGTCCCACAGATGGCGATAATAACATGGAAAAACACCTCGCGACCAGTTCATACTTTATAAGCCCCCGGTCCATCAGAAAACGATTCTATGGGGGGGGGGGGCAAAGTGCACACATTCAGAAAATGTGTATGCTAATACAACAGAAAGGAAATAGCCAATACTTGAGATGGCGGTGGTGGCCTATGGGTGCTATTCGGTCGGCCAATGATTCAGCATCATTTCAAATGTTCCGTTCATGCCTTCAATATTATTGATGTGTATAACGTTTATGTATAACTTGTTTCTATGCTGAGCTCGCTGGGATGCTGGGATGCTCTGTGTCCTCCTTGTACGTGTGACGTCCACCGGGGCCTGAGTGCTCTGCAATTTGTAATGTGGAGCCGCAATCAGCGTGCCGCTGTGCACCAGCGGCCCTGCTAATGCGCTGGAGGTAGCCAGCCCCGTCTCTACAATATAAATGGCCCTCATTGTCCAGCAGCTCCCTTTTGTTGTGTTTTTTTTTTTCCCCGTCTTTTTTTTTTTTCATCATTTTTTCGCTCCCCATGTGTTTTTGCTCTGGTGGACTCGATAGGAAAAGCGCTTGTTGTAATCCCTGACGTTGTGATCTTTTTATGGATTAACTCGTTAAACGGTCCTGCAGCACTGCAGCAGGCGGGATGCATGGACGCTTCTCATGTTTTTGTTGTTTAACGCTAAAGCTGTGGCGCCTCTCTGGGGGCCGGTGGCGCGGGGAGCGCAGAGTTGACTGCACCCACGTCTCCCCATGGCTGCCCTGAGACCAGTTCGACTGTAATGGGATTCATTGATCAAGTGTATTATGTGTGATCTTCAAACCCGAGTACGTTCACCCGTCGATCGGAACCGTACAAAAAAAAGAGCACATTCCGTTCCTGTGTGCTTTGGGTTCGACTCAAACCGTGTGCGCATGTGTGCGCGTGTGTATTAGGAGTCGGTTCCGCCGGGGTTGAGACTGAGCGAGCGTTGTGCCCGGCAGACCCCAGACTGGCCACTCTTCCTCCAAGGGTTGGCGGGGCCAGGTGATAAACAGTGCCAGATGCGCCCAGGGCTCTGCAGAGCAGTACTGTGGATGTGGTGTCCGGGTCGGGGCTGATGCACGTGGGGGACGTTGGGGGTGGAGTAGGAGGTGTGTGGGGGGGGGGGGGGGGGCTTCTTTCCTCAGGTAACCCCCTGCCCCCCCGCCCACCCACTCCACTCCCTCTTTGCTGCTGTTTCTTCCTGACAGGGGTCGGAAAATGTGTCTTCAATGGAGAAAAATGTATTTACACTAGTACCCAGACCGTCGACTGGATCTCAAAGGGCAGAGAGGGATGGAAGGAGGGGGTGGGTGTGTGTTTGGGGGGCTGTGATCCAGCAGACTTAACCACCCACCCCCCCCCCCCCCCCTGCCCTGTGTCACAGTGGACCGGACCTGACCATGCATTACATCCTTCCGTTACCGGTGGAGGTGTCAAGTACAACGCCCTTCTTGCAAATGGCACACAGCACACACCTCCCCTCTCCTTATTCTCCTTTTTGGACCTCCTCCCCTCCTCTACGGCCTCCTCCCTTCTTTCTCCTGCTATCTGCTTGGCACTCCTCCGCTCTTCTTGGCGCTCCTTCATCCTCCTCTTTTCCTGGGCCTCCTCCCCTCCCCTCTCCCCCTTTCTTCTTGGGCATCCTACGCTCTCTCTTCTTGGGCCTCTTCTTCCTTCTCCTCCTCCTCACCCCTTCCTTGGGCCTGCTTCCCCCTCCTCCTCGTCCTCCTCCTCCTCTTTCTCCTCTCTCCTTGGGCCTGCTCCCCCCCTCCTCTTCCTCCTATTTCCTTTGGCCTCCTTCTCAGGGATCAGCCCCAGAGCCCCGTGATAAGGAATGAATGAATGAATGAATTGATTCATTATTTCATCCATTTATTTTTCCAATTGTCAAGCCGTTGGGTTGCACTCTGTGTCCTCCAACTCTACCTATTGGTCCAGCTCCCGTCTGATGGGCTTTTGTGTGTGTCGTGATGTTATTCTAACAGTAGCTTTGTGTTGCTTCTACTTTGCGTGGGCCATGTGAACTCCCAACAAGACGGCCTCGGAAGAAGCCTCACGTAATCTAAATCTCTCTGCGTTCGTTTTTTAAGTTTTTCTGCACTTCAACTGTTTCCATTCCGCACTATTTTCCACTCCCTGCCATCCAACTTCTTTTTTTTTTTTTGCAAATCACATTCCACTTTTTCTTGTTATTTTGCTTCTAATCTTATAAATCCATGAATAGTGAAATATAATCTGCAGCCCAGCGCACTGCATCGTGTTACCTGCTGGTTAACTGATTTTTCTACTCCTGATGGCGTCCAGCTTAGTAGCGGACACCCACATTCCAACATACACAAAACACCTCTTTGACCGCATTGTTGCTTACCTCTAGACGGGAAGCTCTACCCAATGGCATTAAAGTCCTTCTGGGGGTTATTACTGGTGGAAATGGTCGGAAACCCTCAGTAGAGTCGCTCCTCTCGCTTCTTCATTATAATGTGGAGGAGACACCATGGAGCACAGTGGCTGACCCAACACACACACACATACACACACACATTCACATTCACGTTCACATACACCATTCCCGCTCTCTGAGTGCCAGACATAAATGCATGTTTTCCAAAACTTCTGCAATAAAGGGAAGATGTTCCCCCCCACCCGACTTTTTCCTATAGATTTATTTTCCCCTATCTCCCAATTCAGGAAGGCACCATGAAAAGCGCTCTGGCGGGAGTTTCGACGGACGCGAGTCCCACTGTGTGTAGAGACAGGCCCTCACGGTTTGGAAGGGGCTGTGGAAACATTTTTTTAGAAAGGGGAGAATGCTGCGAGCAGGTTTTTCTGACGAAAGGTAGCAGCAACCTCTTGGAGGAGGGGGACTCAAAGATCTCAAACCTCCGAATAGTTGAGGTTTTGGTGGGGGCAAGAAGCCAGCCAGATGCCCCCCCCCCCCCCCTCCAAGAAACTATTAACCCCAACAAGGGGTTAGAAAGAATGGTGGATATGTAGTCCGACTATCTCCAAACCGATGGAAGACGAGCTGAAATCTGGGTAAACTTGGTGTTTCACTTTCTTTCCCTTCAAGTTTGTTTTGACCAGTCATGTTGCTCGGGGCGAAGATCTGTTAGCGTGTAATTGACAGAGACAAACTCGGGGCAGAAGTGTCTGTAAAGGTTTCACATCAACCCTGTGTAGTCTGGCCACTGTACAAGCACACTTATTGAAACTCCCTCCTGAAAGCGTCATCCACTCCCAGCAAATTAGTTTTCTTCACAAGCACAACTGGGTAACAAACCAGGAAACCGCTCCGCTCCATGCAGTTATTTGGTTTCCGGCCCAGGCTCTGCGCCTTCTTCCCCTGGGAGCTCTGCCTTTCGTGGGACTGCTCGATCCTAGATTAACGGATCGGGGAGAGATAAGTGAAGTGAGAGTCCTAACGGCCCGAAGGTCTTGCAAGGCTTCCCGCGTTCCAGCCTTGTTTGCTCATTCAGTTCAGGCACTTCATTTGCCAGGGTGTCCATGTTGTGTTTGCCAGATCTCTTCTCTCCTTATTAGGAACATAAGTGGGTTAATTAGGAGGTGTTGGTCTGAAAATGGCCAAGGGAAACATGGCACAAGTTGCCCTAACCCCCACCCTGAACCTAACGTAGGCTTAGAATTGGCAGCAGTGGAAGATGAGGTGTGTGTGTGTGTTTGTGTGTGTGTGTGTGTGTGTGTGGGGGGGGTGGGTGGGTGGGTGGAGGGGGCCCCCCCGGCTGTGCCTGAAAAGAGTCTCTCAGTCGAGCGCAGGGTGGACGACAGGAAAGCGAGGAGGGCTACTGCTGCTGCAGTATGTTGTTGTTGTTTTTAGGCGCGATTCCCCACCTCTTCACATGCCTGTGCCAATGGCAATATTGACAGCGGTTCACCGACCAAATAACTTATTCTGCTTGAATTGCAATTCCAGTCTCGTTTTAGTTTTTTTGGAGGGAGAAAACATTGCAGCAGGTGCACGGAGGCAATGAGGCTGGGCGGCCTGTTGACGACAAGCTCAGACAGGGATTTGTCAGGATGCGTCCTCATACCCCGGGCGGAGAGATGGTATGAGGACGAATCCTGAGGGAGCTTCTGTGGGGTGGAGGCCAGGGAGAACAGGTGGGACTACCCAGGAAGACCACCGTTTAGACTGGAGGTGAATCGTCCATAAACCAGAGCAGCATGCATTAGTTTTCTGTTTTTCCTGGTTCAGAGTTACGTTTGGTGGCGGGGAACTTTATAGTGCTTTTCAGGGCCATTTGAGTGGAATTGATCTTGAAGCATGTTGCTGGTACTGGTGCTCAAAGACACAAACCGTAACAGACTGATGGATGACAGAAAATGGCAGTTGTCAAAAATCGGACGATTCCACAACTTTAGTTAGCCCTGTTTCCAGCTTTGGTGTTCTTTCATCGTTATTGTGCTTTCATCATCTTTTCCCACTACCAACAAAAAACTATCCAAAAAATGTTTTCCTTGGAGGGACAACAGAGCCCAAACAGATGGCATTGTTTCTTGTTGTTTCGCACCACTGATGAAAACATTACCCAGCTTTTGTGTAGGCCTGTCAATTTTGACTAACGGTCGTGGTTCTGGGTCTACGCCCAGTCGTCCTTGCTGTCTGCCGGACCGTGCTCTCTACGTGGAGGACTTCAGAGATACATTATGAGCGGATCATATGTCTCAGCCCATGGCCCCTTGCCCCGGCATTTCTGAACTAACTCTGGCCTGGCCCCCCTGCCCTGGCCTTTGACCTGCCCCTTCTCACTTTTTTATTTTTTGCCTTTTTACTTGTGGCATTACTACTACTGTGAGGAATCGCTCTCCTACTCCTCGTCCTAGACTGTTAAAGTCACAATGTGTAAGATTGAGCCCCTCCCAGTTATTAGGAGGGGCTACCAAAAAAACTGGCGAAAAAACCCTAACCCTGCAACTGTGTAAGGATAACTAGCGTTGCTCGGCTGACGAGACCCGGATGGGTTTCGTGAGTGTCGAAAGAGACAACAAAGAGAGAGGTACGGACCGGCCATCATTTCTTATTTGTAGAATATCTCATTCATAGGATGTGATTTTATTGATGACATTTTTGAAATCAGTATCAGAACTGACTACAACCTTCCTGGTCATTTTAAGCTATGACTTACTCGAAATGTTACACATTGCGACTTAAATATATTATTTCCTCCAGGCCCGAGAGACCAGGAATAACAACTGAACGTTTAGCTTCTTTCGCATGTAAGCAGATTCTGGGAGCAGCTGTGCTGGGCCTTTAAAAGCCCAGCGCTCCAACCCTCGGCTCCAAGCCCCAATGAAATGCCAGCCATTTGAGCTATGCCGTCTCCTTGCTCTGGGAACTTCACCCAAGCAGTGAGGACAGTTTGAAATTTGTGTTAACAACTCTTAAGTGCAACCTCAGAAAACTGTCGGCAGTAGGCTACAAGTTTCCTATATTATATCATAATTGTTTTCTGTCAACTTATGATGGGTTGCGATGTGAAATGTATTGAGTATTTATCCCAACAGACGCTTTAATGTCGTCGTTTTCCTGGGAAATGCACCAAGCGATTCTTGCATTTCCTTTCCTGACTTGTGTTAATCACAATTTAAATTACCAGTGATAGCTGGAGGTCCTTGAGCTGTTTACTGTCGGGTTTTCATTTTTATTATTCTATAATGATTATGACTAGTGGCTGGGATTCTTGGGAATACAACCCAGTGTGTTCAAAATCTTAGTTTGGCTATTTGTTAGCTGTAAGCTACCCCCCGCCCTTATTATTGAACACTTCTATGCCATTACCTAAAAATTGCCCGCAATAGCTGGTGTGAAAGTATTCAGAGATGGTGGTTCCATTACGTACTAATACAGGTAACTGTTTCGGAGGATCTAAAAACAAAAGATTCTCTTTTTTTTTGGCTTTTAAATGCCATCCATTGATGGAATCAGCAAGTGGTCATCTTTTATTTGTTTCTTCTTCATGCTTTCCAACTATGATTGATTCATTTCTGCAGTAGACGTTCTGCAGTAGGTTTCAGTCAATAGTGCTGGGATTCGGCGACCAATGCTTGGGTAGAAAATCACCTTCTAGAGTAAATATGAGAGTATTATCAAGAGAAAGGGTATGGCTGAAAGGAGCTGTGAGGATAGAAAATTGCTAGTTGAAACTACGTTTTAGTAATAAAAAAAAAAGGCAATGATGCTGCGTTCAGAGGACTAGGGCACCAGAGACGAGGTGTTGTTTAGGATCGCTCGCTCGCACAATCAGGGACAGGAAATTAAACGGACAAAAGCAGCCTCATGGGCTTCATTGTTGCCTGTTCTCGTGGCAATCTGCTCGGAAAGACGTGAGACCGATGCTGCTGGAGATGGCTTCGGCACTGTGACTGCGATTTATAGCTCCTGCCAATCTGCACGAATGGCCGCTAGACCGAGGGGAGAATACTGAGGGAAGCAGAAATGCAATCCTAGAATGATCAGCATGAGTTATCTTTATAATTATTTTCTTTTGAAAAAGAGGTTGAAGAGATTTAAAGACGCATCACACAAGGGAATGATTTCAAATGGGAAGGTTTCCTAATCGGTGAAGGATAGAAGGAATGAAAAGCTGCAGAGTAGGAGTCTGTGCGTGCCCATCCCTCCCTCTCCTTCTGCGGGTATCGAACCGCAGAATACTAGTTGCCACATCCAGTCATCCTCCGTTGACATGTCGGGGTGTAGCAGTGATTGGGGTGCTGAAAGGTTTCCTGCACACAGACGGATGAATGGCTGCTTGTGTGAACCTGGGTGGGAGGGACCAACACTGGGAACTCCGATTGGCCTTTTTACCTCAGCAACCCCATCAGCTGGTAATTGGCACCATATGTCAAACAGACAGACCACTCCATAGTGTGCGCGTCTTGGATTTGGCCCTCCACCCTATTCGCTTGCGGTGAGGCTGGCCCTTAACGTTTGGTCGACTGCATTTTAAAGACTGTGGCTTGAGAAAGTCTGTCTCTAGCTCCTTGCTGGAGCTTTTTTTGGGAAAACAAGTTTGCACTTCACACGTAGCTCTTACCGTACGTATCAAGCTTCATTTACAGATGGTGTCCCTTAAAGGAAGCTACTTGCATTGCAGTTTGTGGCTAGTTTATTATTAAGTGGCTATGTTGTCTAGAATACGTTTCCTTTTAAATATAATGGTATTCGCTGATCATCATGCAAAACGGGAGGGATGCATCTTGTACAAATGGAAAAAATTAAAGGGCACATACTTTTTTTACATTTTACCAATAAGAAAGACTGAAACAAAGCAGATTGCCATCTTCTTAAAGTACTATCTGACTGACCCAAGCATGGTGGGATCATATTAAGATTTGGAGCAAAAGTAATAATCCAGATCCATCTATGGATGTAGATAATTGCATGGTCTGGTATTCCTGGGTCTTTTTCCACGGCAGGCTGATAATGGGACGCATGCTCCTGACTTGGGTCTGAGACGGTTGGGTGGCGAGCTCCAAAGTCCTTTTCAGAGATGACAGACCTATCCAAAAGACTACGTTGTGTTCGAGAATCATTCAATTTTTCAGACGTTTCATTTTCCTTGATTACCCTTTCGTCAAATGAAAGAGGACGGTTCGTACCATCCTATTCCATTCCACACAAGACTTTGCTCATTCGACACATCCATCATTTCTTTTGAAGACGGACTCTCTTCATCATTTATTTTTGAAAGAATTGAGACTTTCTCATGTAGACGTGGATTGACCAGAAATGTATTTCTTCTTCTGACAGGTCACGCCAATTGGAAAGGGCAAATGAAACGGGTCTTATGGATTTTTTTTAAATAACCCTACTTTACCACCAGGTGTGATAAGTGTACAAAGTGCGTATAGCCAGATAAATACACTTCACCTGCAAAATCATATAGAAGATCTACGTAAAGCATCCATGTCCAACTCCCAGGTTTCATCGCAGTGTTTTTTTGTTGAGTAGCAATCACTGAGATGTTTTCAACGACACAACAAGGAATTATTTGGAACTAAAGGCTTTTGAGAAGGCCACGGGACACATTGTTTGACCTTCACAATGTCTGTTCTCTTCTTCTCTTCACACCGAGAAGTTTATTAAAACTATACAAAAAAAAAACGATCTTCAAGTCTTCATCAATAACGGTTACATAAATCCAGCCCAAAATACTGTTTGGACAAACCTCTCCATGACCTTGAGTTCAACGGCATGCTTTGTTTTTTTCATTACATGGACTGGGATTTGCTGGTCTGCAGTCCACCTGCCCAGAGGTTCGGCATTCTGTTGGGTAGCCAATAAATGCCTCTTGATTCACCTCATTTAAATTTAGACGTTGTGTTTTCTGTGCCTCAAACTGAGTTTTTAATTAGCTTTTGGCACTCCAAAACCCCAAATCAACAACTCTCTTATCTTCAAATTATTTGATTATTGCTTGAAGTTGTTTTGTTGTTGTTGTACTTCAGAACTTGGCATGGTAAGAACTCTCTCGAGGTTCTGCACAACAACCCAAAGTGTGTGTGTGTTTGTGTGTGCGCGCGCGCGCGCGCTCTGTCTCTGTTGTGAATTGGGTGTCTGGCCATGGTCTGTGCACAGATGGCTGCCAGGCATTGACACTGGAGTTCCAGGCAGCTTGAGCCGAAAGCGTGCGCATGTTGGTAAGAGGCCCCTGGGAGTGCAGTGTTCAGAGGGTGAGCAGGGTTCACCAGGGCTCACCTGCCCCTTAGCAAACTCCAGCGCCAGCCCAGCACATTTAACACTGGGGGGAGAAATTAACTGTGTGTGTGTGTGTGGGGGGCTGGGAGGGGGCGGGGGGGGGGGGGGGCTCCTCCATGCACTTCCGTTGTTCGACTCGGGGGCCCCCGAAGAGACCAGAGGCAGCCATGAGCGCTGCGTTCCTTTTGGCTTGTAGTAGATTCGCTCTCTCTCTCTCTCCACTCTCTCTCTTTCCAAACAATCTCTCTGCACACACTGTCTCCACTCGCGCCTCACTCTCGGCTGCAGATGATTAGAAGGGCTGGGATCTCACTCTGCTCCAGTTTTGTAAATGGACAGGAAGCTCTCTCCCTCTGTCTCGCTCTGCGTTGCGTCATCAGACTCTGGAATGGCCGGAGCATGGTGCACATTTCCAATTACTTACTGACAGTCAGCCCACCTACCTGGTGTGAGGCATGCTGAGACGTTCATTTCTCTGTCTCTGAATATATCCCCCCCCCCCCCCCCCCAATTCCTCTTCTACGTCCCCCAATTACCTACATTCTCTCTCTCTCTCTGTCTTTCTCTCTCTGGCTCTCTCTTTCATGCTCACTCTGGCTCTCTCCCTCTCATAATGCACATTATCCCGTGACTAATCTAAATATGCATGATTGACCATTGGCAGAAGGCACACATGACCTGGCTAAAAATCTCCTCTCCCCCACTATACCACCAGGTCATAAAGTGGGGCTGACTCATCGCTCACAAGGGAGAGTTTATTTTGAAAAGCATACCAATAGGAATATATTTATCCATGGCAGACATAACCCATTGAGGGGCCGTATACCCTCATGACTGAACAGCTCTGATGACCTTTCTGTCACTTGTTTGGTCGATTTTCCCCCCTTCCAAATGGTTGATTAAGTAGGTGAAGTTATTAAATAAGTAATAACCAGCCAACTCTGGTTTTTGAGCGGCAAGCCACAAAGTGAGGAAACTGCTATTATTCATTGTTCATTTTGAATGGACATTACATGACGTCGCTCGAACAATGGCGGAGATATTAAAAGTTAGTTTGGAAACTGCAGAGGCCCTTGAAAGTCACTTTCCTGAGCTGGTGAAATCAGCCGTCAGTGTTCCACTGTGGCAAACACAGCAGACTGAAGTAACAATAATTATAATGATGCTGTTGCATAATGTATGCATTCTCAAGAGTGCACACCAATGTTTGGGGGTTAGCCTGTCAACTGTGACAAGGAAAATGTAAAACAACTTGCACTGCATCATTCATGCATTTCATTTGCTTTTCAATCTCTTTGTTCAGTGGTCAAAAGTTTGAACTAAAGTTTGGCAATGTTTCTCCTCAAGGGCTGACATTGTTGAGCATCCAAACAATCCAAATAAATGACAGTGTTTGGGTTCTATATATCGTTCAGAGTGTGTCTGTCTGTCTGTCTGCTTTGCTTGGTCGTTTTTATGTTTAGTCTAAGAGGTGTTTACGGGGAGGTTTCGCCATTTTGCCCAAAAGCATGTACCCTACTCGGCCAAGTAGTAAGTTCTATTTACACTACAGAGAGGACCCTTAGAGAGGATCCATCTGTCTTTACAAAAGCACACCATCGACAAGTCCTCCAACATCGTATTCGGGCGGAAGCGCTGCTTAATACTTGTATATAAACGCAACAAGGGTCTGTAATGTTTCTGTTTGCACAAAGAGAGATGGACTAGACTGCCCCGCAAAGCACCGCCCCATATTGGATAAGCGATTGGCCCGGCCCAGCCCAGGTCTGCTGGGAACCGGTCTGACCGGGAGGGTGGCCAGACACATCTGAGTAAAACATGAGCTCGCAGATTTGTCTGGGTCCCAGGCTACATAAGGACTGCAGTAGGAGGTGACCATGCATCTGTTCATTCTTGAGAAAAAGGAACATTTCTTGAACACCCGTATTTGATTATGCTTTGTATATAAACAAAAGAGTACCAACAATGACAAAAAAATATATTTTTATAAAATGCAAATGAGAGCCCAATTTATTTTCTTCCTTTTTATTTCTTTTGGCAGATCAAAAGTGCCAAGACGGAGAGGGAGTCTGAGCAGCTGCTGCTGAAGAGCCTGCAGTACCTGGAGCGCTACATATACCTCATCCTGTTCAACACCTACCTGCACCTAGAGAAGAAGGACTCGTGGCAGCGCTCCTTCTCCCTCTGGATGGAACAGGTGAGCTGTCACACCCCGCCCCCATCCTCTCAGTAGGGCTGCTCTAAGCCCCCCGCCCCCCAGATGGAACGAGTGAGCTGTCAGCCCCCCCCCCTCCCCCCCTCACGTGGGTTAACAGCAGGTTGTTGGAGTGGATCCCACCTGGTGGTCAAAATGACCAAGAGTACCAGGTCAAACCATCACAATTCTTTGCTCTCCGGATCGCCCAATTAATTGACAGGAAAAAAAGATTCAGATATAAAGGTGGTAAATTTGCCAAAAAAAAACAGCCAGATGGGATATTGAAAAAATGAATAACTCTTAATCTGATATGGTTCAAACAGAACTTCCCTACGAGGTTGGAAACAAGCCAGGTGTATAAAAATCTCGAGTGAGTAAACAACTCAATGAGCCCCCCCCCCCCCCCCCCATCACAGGGTCATGGTGTTTTCTGTGAATCCATGAAATGAAAGACAGAG
The DNA here is from genome assembly GCA_900291075.1 of Melanogrammus aeglefinus. NCBI lineage: Eukaryota > Metazoa > Chordata > Actinopteri > Gadiformes > Gadidae > Melanogrammus > Melanogrammus aeglefinus. The sequence goes on from OLKM01001486.1 coordinate 60,514, forward strand.
TGGCAGACACACACCTCTTCAGTTTGTGTCGAGTTAAGCCCCTGCACCAGATGTCGTTGCATATTACAGAGAATAAAAACCACTCACCCATGACTCGATCAAACCAGCTTGGTTTTTATCGGTTGGAATGAGCGGAAAAACCGTGGGCAAAAGGGACTTGAAGCAACAGATTTTATTAATGCAAAATCCGGAGTTTGTGAACTGCAGTAAAGGCTTTAATTGCATTCAATTAAGGATTTCATGTCTCATTTGCATGACCATGGTTGGAATTTTTAAGGGTTTTGACTAGTCCTTTCCAATATAGTAATTTGCTTATTATGCAACCTCCCACATCCCCTTTCATCCTGATTTCTGAATCTCACCCCATTAAGTTTCCATTCCTCTGGTGGTGCCTTAATTACGCAGACACTTTGATCCATGTGTAGACTGAATATTCCTCAATTTGTCTCGTCTACTACAATAGGATATTAGGGTTGTGGACAGTTTCTCGCTCAAGTGAGTGGTTGTCCGGTTCCCTACACTTTTGTTAAGCACACGGGAAGAGAACAAATCGTTGATTACCCATGGTGCAACATGTGTCGACTGCATTACACTCACAGCTGCTGAAAGATGTGTGAGGTGAAAAACGAGTCTTGAGAGAAGTGCGTGTTTTTTTCCCTTTTTTTTTTTTCTGTTCCCACTCGCGCTCTCCTGTTTAGTGCTCCGTTAACAGTTACCAGAGGTTCATGTGGACGTCCCCCCCAGGAATTTACAAGCTTATTCTAGTTCTATTGTGGCCTGGTTCTTCACACGGTGAACTTCATAACGTCTAGGAGCTTTTTGTTTTTGTTGGTGCATTAATTGTTTGGCCAGCTGTGCCAGTGTAACCCGTTTTAAGTGCATTCCAAACAAACGAGTATCCCCGACAACCTCTCGCTCCCCCCACCCCCTGCCTCCTTCATCCCTCACAAAATGACTTATTGTCATGGTTCTCATTAATGCCAAGTTCACTGGCAAAAATGTTATTAAAATGTTTGTTCCAGCCGGTCGAATTGTGCCTGTGGTCTCGGAAAGAATTCCGCCACGCAGCAGGAAAACACAGCCTTCTTGCGTTACATCGGTACGTTCTGATGCAGAAGAAAACTGTTTACTTCGGGACGGTCTACCGTCTCGCCCAAAGTAAGCAACGGGTAGCCCCATCTGGGCCCCAGGAGACGACGACGACAACCGACAAAAGGAACGTTTTCTCCGAATTTATGTATAGATTTATATAGAAAAAAGTATGCAGAACGGAAAATAAAGTAGACATAAAATAGCAGTAATCCATACTGTAGCTGAACCCGGTCTGTAGTTCATTGTAAAGATAGCGTGCACGCTACACAACATCAAAACAACGCAGGGAAAACCTAAACCGTGTGTCTGACACGTCTGTATTCCTGGTCTGCGACCTGTCCGCTCCCGTACGGGCCGGAGCGTGCCGGAAGAACGGCGGCGTCCGCCCCGCGCCGCGTTGGATGTTTAGCGAACCGAAACCCCCACCGCCCGTCGGCTCCGTCTTTGTTCCCGTCCGGGCGGAATAAACCAAGTGACAAAACACGGAATTCCAAAATAGATTCCGACGGCGCGCTGTGATAACATATGTGCCGAGATGTGAGCGCTGGTCTTATCTGGTCCGCATTCTTCCTGTTATGAATGGGTTAGGGGTCCGAATATACGCAGTGCATCCGAGTGACTCTAATGGCGCTGTTATGCTGCCATGAGAAAAAATAAAAACGTTCCAGCAATGCAGAGGATGTCAAAAGTAGCTTCCTCGACAAGTTTATTCTATATATTTTTATATCTATATCCTACTTTAAAGTTTTCTAGTGACCAGCCTAATCAACATTTAGCCATGTCACCGTGTGACCCAGGAGCCGGGCATCTCTGGTGCTGCTACCTTCTGTTGAGTTCTCTTCCGTGTCATTAGGGCAACTATTCTTGTGCTCACGTCGTTTACTAGGCCGTGTACTGGCTGAATTGTGGGCCGACCTCAATGGGGTCATCATCGATCATTTATAACTGCAAGGGGAGTGTGTCTGTTTGTGTGTGTGTGCATGTGCAACCAGAAGGCGGTTAGTTGCTTTGCTGCCTGGTAGCCTGCCGAGTAGCCCACCACAAAACTCCTAATTTAAAGCATTGGTAGCATCGTCAAAAAACAAGCATCGCATTCCATATGCCCAAGGCCTGGTTGAACATCAAATATTGTTCCGGGCGCGACCTGTTTACACGAGACAACGTCGGAGAATGAAGGCCATCAATGGACGCCCGCGGGGTGGGCAGCCACCCCGCGGCTGTCCACCGCACAATGGGGCGTCCTGTGCGCGGCCTGTGCATGCCTCGGATGCCTTCAGAGGAGGTAGCCTATCAGTCTCTCCAGCTGTTTGCACCCTCCGGCAAAGAGAGCACCCTGCCCCCCCCCCCCCCCCCCCCCCCCCCGCCGAGCCCCGGTATGTGGGGGGCCTTTTGAGATAGCGGGTCGTGGGCGAAGGCTCCCGCCGTCCGCCCGCCAACACCTCCACCCCCCCTCACCATTAGAGACACCCTGTTGTGTTGTGTGTGGGTTTGTGTGTGTCCAAACACACACAAATGGAGCGAAAGGAGCCTTTCATTCCTTCATGGAAAGAAAGGCTGTGCCACACATCTGCCGGTGTGGGTACCAGATTGACTCGGCTGCCAGATCGACTCGGGGTCCTGCGCTTACAGATGACGTATCGACACAAGCCAACGGACAAAACCGGGAAGGGTTGTTTATAAAAGGGGCTCAATCATGGACATAAAAAGAAGGCTCAATCCTTTTTGGTTTTGATTTCATTGAACGCAGCCTGTTCTTTCGCACAAACAAAGCCATTGGAAACGCGTCTAAAAGCACTGATGAATGCATATGTAACCCAGAATTAATGAAACACGCATGCGCATTTAAAAGACAGTGTTTACAGGAAGTGCGTCATTATTGCGCTTCTAGGACCCCGAGACGATCTGGCAGCCGAGTCAATCTGGTACCCACACCGGCTCTGCTAACCAACAGCAAGTGTGGCCACACTGAACCAATTACGCGTGGTAGATTACACGAATAATGCGCCTAACCTGACGCTTGATCATTGTGTGTCACAAAAATGGTTCAATGCGCCTAACGCGCCTACGCAGCTAGATGAGCCCGCCCAGCGGAGGTGTCTTGCTTCGCCCTGAAGGGGCTTATTTTTTGACCGGCGACGTTTTATACATTATCCCGCTTATTACAGGATACAATAGCTTCACATGGTGTGTCTTTTTACAATTTATTCGTTACCAGCATCCGTAGTGTTGATTAGCAGAGAAATAGCCTGCCAAAGACGTTGACGTCGCTTAGCAACCGAAGATGCTGCGGTTACCGGAGTACTACCCATGCAAGTGAACGGAGCGTTCCACGGCATTGAGAAGACCCGTGTAAAAAGGCCTATAATATTTCTGTGTATGGCATAGATTTCTCCTCAGATTAGGCCAATAAAGCAATGATTTAAAAAAAATAATAACAAAAAAGCTCCATCAAAGCCCGGCCCGAGGATAGTGGTGGGAAATATCGGCCTGACCCGGCCCGCGAGACGGCTCGGGCTCGGGCAGAGAATCTAAACTCTAGTGCATGACATCCTCCGTAGGTGCTCACAGCTGGGTGAGTTTCACCACCTCCTCATCGTTTCAGCACACACTGAATCGATGACTTGGTCGTCCATGTTCTTTCTGCTTCTCTGCGTCCTCCGCCTCTCTGCTAGTGACGTCAAAAGTTAAATTTTTTGAACTCTCCGCGGTGTTGGGGGCGTTATTTAGGTGCGTAAAACACGTCTAACGCGCCTAACGTGCCTAACTTGCTGCTTTAGCACCAATAGTTCCCAGTTCTCCATCTCCTTACAGTAATGTTGATAACTGACTTCTGTTGGGCCTCACACCCTAAAGCGCACACACACGAACACACAAACACACGCACGTACACGGAATGCAGGCCCTCGCTCCAATTTTTTTTTTATGTGCAGACGCCTTAATGTATTCAACATTGACGCAACTGAGGCCGTATTGGGTCATTCTCAGAACTTCTCTGCCCATTGTTTTGCCTGGTAGGCAGCTGCCTGTGTAATGCACCTTGGCAACGGGTAATTCTCCTTCCACTTCACCTAGTCACACAATATGTTCAGTGGGTGGTATGATTGCTGAGGTCTATCAATTGCCTCCAATCTTTTCCCTGCTAGCCTCCCCTTCCTCACCGGGGGTGATATATCTAGATATTACCTAACAAAAGTTCCCTCGGAGAAATGAGTTTGACTAGGGTCCCTTAACGTGCCGCTATCACCATTGCCACAGGGAAACTATCACCTTTCCCTCGAGGGATTGTCTGACCAAGAGTCACCTAGCGAAAGCGCAAGTCCACCTCCTTGATGTTTATATTCATGGTTGCAGGGGGGGGGGTTGAAATATATTTTATACATTCATGCCATACGTTCTACATTCCACCATTTCTGTATTATGCAACATCCTGCGAGTGTTCTCCTCTCCCACATTCCTGTGCCTGGTCTGGGTTGGAGCCCCGGCATCTGAACTGCAAAGGGTGGTGGGGGCAGTGGGGAAGGTGAAGCCAGGCATGATGATGATGCACAGCCATAGGGTGTCTGAAATGAGCTTCCACACTGGTATCCCCAACGTCCTCCTGAAAGCTCTTGGGACCAGTGTTGCCAGATTGGGCCAGATCCACTGCTTGGGACGCAGGCGACAAAGGGAACCTGTTTGACAAAAGGAAAACCTACTGGTTAGACACCAGTAGCTATACCTTCTGGTTAGACTTGACCAGTAGCTAGCTATATATCCCCATGAGATGGATTACAGTCAAGCCAAGGAGAACACGAACGGCAAAATTTAAATTATTGTGTGGAAATCCAGTTTGAAAACAATAAAGGCACACTCGATGTGTCATTGTTGAATGTGTTAAGTGGCAGGTCGCCTTGACAACCAATGCATCCCACGGCCTGCCTAGATGGTAAACATGCTCAATTTAACTTGTACAAAACCACAGAATTGTGGTTAACCTTTTCCTTTATAACATTTTATCTGCCTGTGCCTAAAAATATACAGATCTGTCAACCTAGTAACCAAACGTAACCTTCATTAACGTTGTCTAAATAAAGCCACCCACGCTTGACTCCCAGCAGAATGGATCTAGCACCCGTTAGCGCACACATCAGTCCATGGGGACATCCGGTTTGCGTGATTAGGTCAGTGTAATCAGAGTATCTGGGTCAGTGTAAACACCAAAGCTGCCCAGCTGTTTAGAGGAATGATTCAGCTTGACGTTTATTTATTTATCCAATTACCTCCCCATGTGGAATACAGTAAAGGAGCACTTAAAAAAAAATGTGAATCCCATTTAACAGGCGTAATCTGCTCAATGTCACTTCAGTGTCAATGACGTATCTTTAGATGTTTTCCATTGGCGGCTGGGGACTCAACAATCAGACAATGAATGTCCTTCATGTGTACGAGTTGTATTTGGATTTATTTCTTGGCCTTTCAAGGCTCTCAATATCAAATATGCCTTTCAAAAACCTTGATATGTATCCTACCCTGTTATTCAACCAATGACTAACAATTTGATCATTGGTTTTGTTTGCCTCTAGAGTTCTATTACTAGATCCTAAACCCATAGAAGTATATCGCAGTTATATCAACAGTTTCAAGGTTATCTTGTCAGAGAGAAAATAATGCAACACAAATACCAAAGTCACTGAGATCTGAGATCTGATCTTGCAGGCAGCCCTGCTCAATCTCTCTGTTCCTCTCTTCAACCCTTTTTCCGGGGTTTCCACAAGGATCTAAGGATCTTAAAATACACAAGCCCCGACGATCCCGCCGAGGTGTGCGGCGGCGGCAGCAGAGTCCACCAGCCTCTGCAGCCCCCTTTTTAATGGGGTATCTAATCCCAGATGTTGGCTGCAGAGGGTTCGTCCAGTGTATGGTTTTTGGACGGGGGCCGGAGCCAGATGCCTTAGGTGGTCCGCTGTGCCTTTGCTTCCCGCCGGGTCCCATGCCTGCGGACGGTGCCGGTAACAGACCTTGACTCAGCGCTGACCTCAGGGAGCTCCAGGCTCACAGCGGCTGGAGGTTGGAGGGTCTGCTCCTCACAGCTGTGTACTCAACCCTTACTCATGCAGCAGTAACTCGGGGAGGCCTGGACGCCCACCGCCTTGCCGGGCGCTGCTGGAGAACGATGTGTGCCTACGCTGCTGCTCGTATCTATGTGCTGATCCTTTGTTGGTTTCACTGTGACTGCAGACACACAGTCACACACACACACACACACACACAGTCACACACACACACACACACACACACACACACACACACACACACACACACACACACACACACACACACACACACACACACACACACACACACACACACACACACAGTCACAGACAGTCACACCCACACACAAACACGCACGCACACACACGAGAAGGAAAAAAGGTTTAAACCGGGGTCAGAGTACATGTGTTGTGTCACTGGGCCGGAAGCAGCGGGGTGGGGGGGGGGGGGGGGGGGGTGTTTACAAACCGTGTGTGTCTGAAGGGTATGTGACCTAGTTGTGCTCTTGCCGCCGGTGTTGCTGCTGCTGTCGGTTCATTCACGTTCCCCCCCCCTCCACTCCCCTCCCTTGTGCCCTCCCCCCCCCCCCCCCCTTCTCCCATCTCCCTCCCTGCTAGGTGGCGGCCAGAGGCGGGGTTTACGACATCCTGAACCAGCTGTGTTTCTCTGAGTTGGGGAACCCCAGGGACACACCACTGGCCCGCCTGCGTGGCCGCTGGCAGCGGCAGAGCGTCCAGTCCCTTCCCTTCCGCGGCGAGTTCATCTGAGCCCGGGGGTTGGTCCACCGTGAACTCGACGGGAGGTGTACTGTGCTTTTTATTCTTTTAAAAGAAGAAGAAGAACCTAAAAGACAAAAAATGGAACTAAAACCTTTTAACTTTGGCTTTCATTTTTTTCTGTATTTACTCTTGTATTGTATATATTTTTAGGATTCATTGTTTTGTTTCTTTTCCGCCAACGGTTCAGGCTGTATTTTTTAGTCTTCACAACATGATTTCCCTACTGTGCAAGTTTATGCTTTGCTGTTTTTTAAACGCATCCTTTTAATGTACTAATATTTATAAAAAAAAATACTTTTTTGGAAAGAAATGTTGAAAACCTAAAATGATTCATGTGGTCATTTCTTGACTTACCTTTTTTATATTCCGAGCGTATCTAGGAACAATTTAGTTTTATTAAGACGGTTGAATGCTGTACCTTTACCCGTCTATTATGGGGTTTATGTCAACCCAACAACATTTATCTCCCTAGAACTAACTTGTTTTGTTATCTTTCTCCACTCATGCAAATTTCTTGAAGATACTGTGGCCACAAGACTATAACGCAACAGCAAAGCAAACCCGTTCAACGATACGAAGTTGGAAAACATCAATCCCGAGCCGAAAAAACCCCTGTCAAAACCGTACCTAGCGACAAAGATTCTGAGTGGCTGATTGGTCACAACACTGTGGCTTCCCGCCCTAATATGGCCACTCCCAACGTAGGACATTAAGCAGTAGCTCGGTATCGTCAGCGGGGGCTTCTCCTTCAAAGAGTGCTTTCAGGCTCTGAAGAGACATAAAACTCATGAACGTTCGAGACCATATCCAGGCGGGAACCCCGTCAGCCAAAATATTCCCCTATCTTGATCTGGGCTGCCCGGGCTCTTGGGCCAATGCTGCTGTGGTAGTGCCGAGACAGCATCCACTCAGTGATGCGGGAACTAGATACTGAGCTGTTCTGTGTTATTCTCTGGTTGGCGGTTCCGTTTTGGCCGGCTTTATTTCTGTTGTGTGAGTGATGTTGTTATGCATCAGGGTTTGCTTTACTGTTTCAGGGCCACTTGAGTAATGGCGTCAAAAGATTGCTGAATATTGTGAATTTTTCTTGTGAAGAACCGCCTTCTATTACAGGACAAAATCCGACAAAGAGTCGCAATCATCTGCTATTCCTTTACCCCCACATCCGAGTAATCCCACACAACGCAATTGCCCTTACTGTATTTCATTTCAGCATTCTCACTTAAACCGAACTCGATGATATTAAAGAAGGGGAGTCGGGATTAGGTACTTTAATTAACTCATGCTACGGGGGCGGCGGGGGGGGGGGAACCATGTGACTTGGCCGGTGGTCTCGCGTGGTCGTGGGCGCGCGGTCGGGGCTTTAATCATCGCCTGTCATGGAGACTCCAGGAGCCCTGCAAGGGACCGGTTAGAGCCGGCCTGACATCACTAGGGGAATCGAATGATGTGTCTTGACTGTAAAATGGACGGTTGGAAACGGCCAAAACCTGCACATTCCGTGTAACCGGGGCGAAGGCATTCTCTCTATCAATCGGTTGAAGGATAATGATCCCCCTTTAAGAACCACAGTATTTATCATTAGCATTCATGGAATGGGACAAAGCCGTATGAGTCAACATTGGGGTCAAAGGGTTCTGGCAGCGTTGCCTGCCTACCAGGGTTTGGCTGTTCTAGTCCTGAGGCTGAAGCGATGGGCGCCAGGTTGTTTTATACAGTGTCCGCTTTCTCAATGCTTTTCCACTCAGGGCCATGTTCTTAAATGTCATATTTTCGTTTTCTTGTTGCTCCCTCCATTTTTGAAGTGACTGCAGTATCTTTGCAGTGTGTTTATCTTGCAGGTGTCCACCCAAAATCAAGAAGGAAACCGAATAACTACGTGGCTATGAATGGGGTTGTTCAGCTTAAATACGTGTAGGAAACCGCACAGCAATTTTCACATCTTCATAACTCTTATCCTAAATCTTCCCTTATGCTATTGTATACGTTTTAGACCATGCCCTGAAACCAAAGCAGTCCAAGCTGTTTGCTTTCCATGTTAAATGCTAGGAATGTAATCCTCCTCGTTGCGGCATACGTTAGTAGCTAGTAGGTCTTATCTTTTCTAACGTTTGCTTATTCTGCAATTTGGTAATAAATCTTGCAAGAGAACCACTGCCTGTGTCGTATTGTTTCCTTTTTTGATTCCAGACAACCAAACAAGGCTTCTCCCCCCCCCCCCATAGGCCCCGCGACTTTGATTAGTGAACATACGAGAAGGAAGCTCTGTTGTGTGTTTCTTAGCGTTCTCCATTCCCCTCTCCTTTCTTAGATAACACAGAGCCAAATAATTAGCTTGTCCCTCCCTCTCCCTCCCTCTCCTCCTCCTCCTCCTTATCCGTCATTACATTACATTTATTTTTTCATCATCTCTTTCCCCGTTATGCACTGCTGGGCGTCCTAATCACCCACTGCACCGCGGCCTCTTTACCTTGTGCCACTGCCAAGGGTCTGGAGGGAGCAGGGCAGGCTTTAAGAGCAGCGCACAATGTCAGATCTGTGGACGGGACGGTGCCCCAGCTCTTTGTGGACGCCTGAAATCAGAACATGCTCAATAAAAAGTAATAAAGAGCTTACGCAGATCAAAAGACACGACCTGTAATTGACTTTTTGATGTGGAGACGTGAAATGTTAAAAGAGGATTATGACTTTTTTCTTTTGAGAGCTGGGGGGGGGGGGGGGTCACTTGATTTATTGGTGGGGGGTATAATGGGAGAATATGAAGGAGAGCCCTCCCTCTTCCTCTAAGAAAAAAGGAGGTGGGGGTAAGTCCTGGCCAGCACTTCAGTGAATCTCTCCCTTGGCTTGGCTCCTCTGCTTTGAAAGGTTGATATCCTAGATCACTTCCCGTCTTGTAAGTGCATAGCCCCCTTATCTCGGGGAGCGCGGAAATTGTCAGGATATGATCGCCCAGTGGCCTAGCCGGGATTATTGTAACCGACACACACACACACACACACACACACACACACACACACACACACACACACACACACACACACACACATTGAAATAAAAAAGGGATGAATGAACGGTGCAGATTAAAATGGAATAATATGCTCTTGTTAGTCTTGTCCAAAGTTTCTTACGCAGCATTTGTGCTGTTATCATCCCCTGCGGATCTGGTTTCATTGAATAAATAGGCCGTCGCCGCAAGATGGATGCAGGGTTCGGCTGTATGCAGAAAATGCCCCCTAACAAAAAAATAGGCAGAAAATGTGAGAGAGGGGTGATGTATTTATGCTGTATATTTATATTTCCGTTCTTACAGTGATCCAGAGAGACATCCGCATAGAGAAAAAAAAAAGTAATGATCAAATGGTGTGACGTAGAGGTGGAGGGAAGTAATTTGGCTGCAATATGCAGCCAGCTTGACTCCGGGGTCAAGATAATCCTAAAACATATAAAACCTGTGGTTGGATGATATGGCGGTCCCTGCCTCCTTTGAAATGCTCTCCAGACTCATCGAGATAGCTTCCAACATGTAACCTAAGCTCTCTGATTCTGCACGGCCCCTAGATTACCCAAGACAAAGAGTGGTATTGAGAGGTGGGCAGCGAAGAGGCTCTGTAATGAACTTCATGTGAAAGGCTTTCCTCCAGAGATGAGAGAGTGCTCGTCGTGGGCAGGGCGGGCGGGCGGGCGGGCGGGGGGGGGATAAGGCTGGGTGTCCGGGGCAGGGGGGGGAACCACATCCTCTTCTTCGCTCACAATCTCCTCACAATCCCCTTTGATTTCACCCTGGTGGGGACACACAGCTACAGTAGTAGACTTGTGTAGCTTGTATCCTCACAGTGTCTGAGGATACAAGACTCACATTGGAGACATGCAAGCGATTAGATTGGTGCAGTAGGCCTGGTTTCTGTACTGGAAGCGTAGAACCTGCTTTGATCAATGGCCGTGGCGTCCACCGTGGTTTGTGACGGACCACCTTGCCTCCCGCTTCTCAGCACACACCAGACGCCCAACCTGATGATCGCAAGCCAACAGGAATGGCTTACCAAGACGGATGGAAATTGATGCATGAACGCACGCCTCTTAAAAACGCTCCTGTATTTGAGTTTTTCCATTCAATAACTACATAGGCCTTATGCTTGTATGACACACATCTAATGGATGGTTCCATAGGCCATTTTGTGTTAAGTAAGGGTTTGAGGTCCATACACACAGCTCTGCTCCGCCACGGGCCACACACTAAGAGTTGTATATAAAAGCTGGATGATTTGATTTGTATAATAAGTGCAGCGCTGGAACCTGTATAAGAACTGCTGCATTCGCGTATAACGTAGTGATGGAATGCCAGGGGTGCGGGTAAAAAAAGAAGGATCAAGTCGATCCAAGTTAACAGCGTTACAAAACGGCGTTACAAAAAGACGTTACGAATTGTATTGGGACCGGACCCTGGCCCAGATCAATTTCACTTTCACCCCAAAGCCCTCATTCCACTCCCACACACGTCCAGAAGGAGCCAGGGGCTGTGGTGGTGGCAAACAACAAAGTTTTGTCCGTTGGCACGGCGCTACCTCGGCCTACCTCGGCTTCTCGCTCTGCAGCAGGCAAGCAGCTGCTTTGCATCTCCGAGTCCCCGAGATGAAAAGTAGCATATTTTCCCATCATGTGCGGCCACGGGCTAGACCACATTACATCCACGGCACAGCACTTCTGTCGGCTCGCTGCCCTGCCGTCTCCTTTGTTACATATTGGAAAATACGCACGCTTTTATTTTTCTAGCCAGTCACACATTAGTCATTGCACCGTGCCCGGCTGGGCCGGTTTGCCCGAGTGACTCAGCGACGCATGTCTTTGGCAGCCTGGGACTTTTCTTCTTTCTTTTTAACTTAAGGTTGTTGGGTGTTTGGAGCAGATAAGCTGCAGCATTTGTAGCAGTGATGATTCAGTTAAGAATGTCTGTATACACACACACACACACACACACACACACACACACACACACACACACACACACACACACACACACACACACACACACACACACACACACACACACACACACGCAGACACACACACACACACACACACACGCACGCAGACACACACACACACGCAGACACACACACACACACACACACACACACGCACACGCACACGCACACACACACACTCTTATGTTGACATGTACAGGGCGTTTAGCAGGCGCTTAGGCCTACATCCAAATCGAATTACAACAAGTACATTTGTCAGTAGAAGGGTAAACAACAATAAATGCTGTCGTTAAACAAAGTACAGTTTGTGCACGATGTAGGAGCAGATAGAGGCAACAGAAGTACTGTGCATGCACAAAATAGATACATGGAAAGATGGTCGCTCTGTGCTCAGTACGGCAGACGGATTAGGGTCAATTCATCTCTCTAAAGCCTGGGAAAGTATACTAAATAGAGGAATATCAGCTTGGCACTGGAACACATAAATATATTTATAGAGAAATATATTCTAAACAGCTCAAATGTGGGAGAACACATTTGACATAAAAAGGAGAACGTACATCTGCTCTCCAAGCGCCAGCTTAATGGATCCCATCTCTTCATGCTGTGGTGTTTCCGTGGCTTACTTAATGCAGACCTTCAAACCATAATCAACTCCCCCTAAACTTCCCATACCCCCCTGAAGGGATTAATGCAGTACGCACGCACGCACGCACGCACGCACGCACGCACGCACGCACGCACGCACGCACGCACGCACGCACGCACGCACGCACGCACACACACACACACACACACACACACACACACACACACACACACACACACACACACACACACACACACACACACACACACCTGCTCCACATTGCTGGACCTACAATGCACAGGCAGGGAGAGGGGTATAGATATACTGTATATACCGTTCTGCGTAAAGTACGGATCTCAGATGTGCTCAGAGCGGGTAGGGGTGTGTTGGTGTGGTGGTGGTTGATGGAGGGGGGGGGGGTTCTGTCTGGAGAAATGTGTCGAGACAAGAATGTCCAGTCGAGACACCTTTTTCTCCTCAAGTGCTAGGATTCATCAGACTACCATTGAACGCCCCCCCCCTTCACACACGCACACACACATGCACACAAACACTCACACACACACACACATACACACACAAACACACACACACACGCACACGCAGACTTACACTAACGCAGACACACACACACACAAAAATGCAGACACACACAGATAAAACCACCACACACATGCACGCAGACGTACACACACTCGCACCCACACGCAGACATAGACACACGCACGCAGACAACCACACGTACAGACACCACACACATGCACAGATATACACACACACTTGAACGCACCCAGACATACACACATGCATGCAGACACACCAAACACACATGCAGACACACACACACACACACACACACACACACACACACACACACACACACACACACACACACACACACACACACACACACACACACACACACACACACACACACACACACACACACAGACATACACACACCCCACCCCTCCAGATTCCAGAGTTGTAGCTCAGTCTTCTGAACTCCGCGGTCATGTCTCAGTCTCTGTGGTCTAAGACTCCAGCAGTGGGGGGCAGGGGGCCTGAGCCGTGGCCAGAGTCTCAGGGTCCGCCTGAGCAGTCATCCAGAAGTCTTAAACAGGCTGTCATTCCACTGGTGAAATCTAGTGTGTAGCTTTCACACCTTCAACCATTTAATGAGTTGTTTGGTGTTTTGGTTTTTTTGATCTCCCCTCCCAATGTACAAATGGAACATTCAGTACATGCACGCGCACACACACACACACACACACACACACACACACACACACACACACACACACACACACACACACACACACACACACACACACACACACACACACACACACACACACACACACACACACATAGAAGGTCTGCATTGATTCCTTCATTGTTTAATGTTACATTTCCCTAGCTGCGGTCGGATTCAAAACAGATAAAATCTAAAATACAATGTTTGTACTTTGTTATGGTTTGTATCATTAAAGTAATTCAATGTAACATTCTCATCCAAATAGCAATAGGCAGAAAAGATACCAATAGTGCAACCTTAGGCCTAGTGTGCGTAAATAGTTAAAATACTTGAAACAGTGCCAAGAAAATATGATCATAATAAAATGCCAAATATCTCAATATTTTCTCTGTATATGAATATGCAGTGCATCTTCGTGAATCCCACGAAGGCTATGTTATGAAAGAGAAAGCGCTGACTTCCAAGTCAGCGCTTTCAGTGCAGATAAAAAGTTAGAGTACTTCTCTGGAGTTTGGAGTGCTTCCATTGGTGCGTAATGGTGCACGACTGACTGCAGAGCAACAGATGTTTCACCACGGGGACGTGCTCTTCACCATTTGAAGTTGTGCATTCGGCTGCATTTCAGAAGAAAGCAAAAAAAAAAAAAAGTCAGCCGTGGTTACTAGCTTGCTTAAAAGTAGCCTGAAAACTGGGACTAAACTTTCCAAACTCTGCGATCAATCGGAGAGTTTGTCGTCATAGTATCAGCACCCCCGATTTTTTTCTCCCCCCAGTTCCTAAATGGACCGGACTGTCTTGGTTTATGTAGCTCAGAACAGGCCGAAAGACTGGAACAATTTGTGACTATCTCGTCAAATCTTTCGGCGTTTTGGAGTAACGTTCAGAATGCTTGACTGCTTCTCTGAAGTGAACGATTGAGAAACTGGTTTTCTCATACATTGTGAGTTTAGGACGCAGGGATCTGTGCAAAGTTGCGTTGCAGCAGAAAGGAAACTTCAACTCGAGCAGTGGCAGCTCAAATATTTGAGCTCTCTCTCGCTATGGACTGTATGTATTTATTGATGTACTTTTTACTGTCTGTGTTGTTTTTGGATCACATACACGCCGCAGAATCACACGGTGAGTAATAACTCTTTATTGTTCTCGTTTGCTTATTGTGGACCAAGATGTAATACACGCATAACGTCCGTGGGACAGCAGTGAAAGACATACAGTAATATACACTATAACAATAACACTGTTAAACCATCGCTCCACATCAATACGCTAAGTTTGTAAGGAAAATCTAAACAACCTTGCGTTGCTTTTTGTCCCGAATCTTCACTTGTGTACTTGTTTAAAGTAGGACTATTATTGGGATTGTTTTATTTTTCATCACCCCAGCCTTATAATAAACTCGATTGTTAAAGAAACCATCTGTCCTATAACCTATGCATGCAATCTGATGCCTTTCAGCCTACACCGGTAACTTTGCCGTTAATTATGTTGTCCTATAGTTCGGAGGACCGGTGAGGTTTGTGGAACGCGGTTCTCATTTGTCACTGTCTGTCCCATCAGAAAAACTGTCTGGAAAGTTAAGTGAGTATGGCCTCATCGTGCCATTCAGCACAGACGCCTTGGGCCGGTACGTCTCTCACGTGGTGTCCGCCTCAAGTGGCAGCGATGGCGGCGCCGCAGCCTCAGCTGCACCCCCTGGCAGTGGGGGGAGAAGGGTGGCCCGCAGCGCCCCCGAGACGCCCCCCTCGTCGTCTGTCACCATCGTTGGCCACCGGTTGTTTTTCAACGTCACCGTGTTTGGGAAGGAACTGCACCTCCGCCTGCGGGCCAACAGACGCCTGGTGGCACCGGGGGCTTTCGTGGAGTGGCAGGAGGACTTTGAGCAGCTGACCAAGGAGCGGATACACGGGGACTGCGTGTTTACCGGCGATGTAACGGACATGCCCGAAGCCTCGGTGGCAATCAGCAATTGTGATGGACTGGTAAGTGACTTAGCAGACCCCCCATGTTGGACACGCACGCACGCACGCACGCACACACACACACACACACACACACACACACACACACACACACACACACACACACACACACACACACACACACACACACACACACACACACACACACACACACACACTTTTTTGGATTCAATGAATGAAAAACCAACAATGTTCACCTTCTGTCTTCTTTTTTTTTAACATTTTACCAACAATAAGGAATTGTGTGAGATTGCAGACCGCCTCAGTGGCCACATAGGTCTTTGTTCTAGCCAAGCAGCTTTCGGTACACACTTCGGCTTTCATTTGCTTTCTTCAAAACACTACCTATGTAAGAAACTATAGGGGCCACTCTCTGACACACCACTCCCCTGCATCAGAAGCCCTAGTGGTACTGTCTCCACAGGTACGGAGCCTGGCATCACACAGGTTCTTTCTTAATACCTGTTGTTAGTAAGACACATATACCTCAACTTAGGGTGAAATCTAAGCATCCCTTACTCACAGCGGACTTAGTGCCATGCATCCACGATGGCCAGTGAACAGTGGTTCTCTCTGGGGTTAAAACCTAATGGTGGGTTTGGGTAGGAGTTAAGTGGTGGTAAGGGGAGCGGCTAATAACTCGGTTGTTTCGCTTGGGAGAACATGCTCACGGAAAAAAAAATGAAAATGCAGCGTCCCATGTGACATCGGAGCGGCCCGGCCTATGATTAGACTTAAGCGCTCTCTCAGGATATTCATCGTCTGCCGGCCCGCGTGGCAGCGGCTCCTTGACCATCTCTGACACACAGAACATGCGTGGGAAGGCAATGAAGCCATGCCCTCTTGACCCTCTCGAACCCCCCCCCCCCCCCCCCCCCAGAGGATTTGCTCCACGGCTTATTTACTACGTGCATTTGCAACTATTGCCTGTATTTGTTTACATCGAACGACTAAAATAAGACTAGACTTAAGCCACGGACACACTGGAAGACTTTATCAATCCTGACCTGACTGAGTGGTGAAGCACACATTTGATGACTGAATTACCCAGAATCCCCTCTTGGACAAAGCCAATGGGTTAGGACCGCTGTTGTTATCCAGCCTGAACTACAGCATAACCCTTAGAGCGCTCCAGAACCGGGACTGCTCTGTCCGGCCGCAGGCTCACACGACAAGACCACATGGGCCGACAGTCGAGACTTGAGTGACCCGGGGCCCTATTTTTGCACAGACTAGTGCAGACTCTGAACAGTTTTGAATATCGTTCGTCAAGGGCAAAACATTATGCTTCATGTGAGATTCATGCTATAGATCTTCTAGTGTGTTCCATGGTTACGGTTTGGACAATTAATACATTATATGTCTGTATGATCGTGTGTGTATGTAGTATGTACTTATATTCAAACACGCACGCAGGCACACACTCAAGCAAGCAGTCACACACACACAGACACACACACACACACACACACACACACACACACACACACACACACACACACACACACACACACACACACGGTTTATAGCTCAAAGCAGTTAAGCAGTAGATTAAAGCCTTTTTTTGTACTACATACATTGGCCCTCAATGCACGGAAGCCAGCAAAAGCTTCCATGCTCACACTAGCTAGCATCACCTAGCTTCACACCCATCCCTGATGTTATACACAGAAAACACAGGGCCGAGAAACAATGCGCATCGACTCGTATCGACTTTGGACACCATCGCCTTCCGGTGGTTCCATGCCCTCATTCCAGGCCCTCACAGAACTGCGACCACAGAGAGATATTGAAAGGGGGAAGCACATTGGATCGATAGACGGTCACAATGGTTCAACGCTCTGCAATTAATGAATCGGTTCATATCAGCGTTGTGTTTTGATTTCTGTCTTTTAGGTTTTTTTTGTCTGGACGAGGTAGTATTAGGTGTTTGGCTGACGCGGTCAGTGATGCGGTTTGGGGGTGGCGTACATTTCGGGGGGGGGGGGGGGGGACGGACAAATGGAATATATACCAACGTAAAAGCAGCAGAGGACTTTCATTTTGAAAAAAAACCTATACGTTACTCATAGACTCAACAATGCCCCAGACAAGGGCGGGTCTTCTTTTCTTCAGCTCTGGACCTTTTTTTGAGTCACAAAACCACAAAGAGACCAAAGAAAAGACAAAAGGTGTGCAAGTGGTAATCATGCCCGTATTTGTGTACTAACTCAGCAGGAATAACTCTTAATGAGCAAGTTGATCAACAGCAGACTCCATATTGAAAGCGAAACAGATCACCTGAACGCCTCACTGCATTGTATTCTATTACGTTTTGAATTGGCATCTGGTGCCTGACTTTTATGTTTTGCTTTAAATAAATAAAGACGACACTACCAATTGATGCAGAAGAAGAGGGAGAAATTGGTACACCAGAATGCAGGAAATTACACTTAACTGTTGCCCAGGGGAGCCCCAGCCCCCACCTACCAGCAGAAGGTTCAAACTAATCCTGCGCCGCAGGTCCCACATCATTAAAGAAGAAGAAGGGAAACAGAGGGAGATGCAGCCCACTGACGCACACAGGCACACCGCAGTCCACCGTCACACAGAGCGCAGCCCTTGCCTTCAGGGCCCCTAGGAGCCTGTATTGTAGCCTGTCAGATGATGTCAAGGGGGGGGGGGGGGGGTTGACAGGGCAGTCGAAAATAGGGGATGGGGGAGGAGGGCGGGGTGCGAGGGGTGGTCTCTCTCTCTGTCTCCCCCTCTCTCGCTCTCTCTCTCTCTCTTCTCTCTCTCTTGTCTCTCTCTCTCTCTCTCTCTCTCTCTCTCTCTCCTCTCTCTCTCTCTCTCCTCTCTCTCTCTCTCTCTCTCTCTCTCTCTCTCTTTCAAGGACGCAGACAGGGGTTTTGGGGTGGTGCGTGGTGGGGGTTGATGGGGTAGTATGGTAGGGGGGAGGCGGCGGCGGGGGGGGGGGGGGGTGTAGGCCATGTTTTTTTGTTGAGCCCGAGCCAACGTCAACATAGACATGTCTGTGCTCGCAGTGGGGGGATTTCTTTTTGGGTGAGCGTTCGAAGTTGAGGGAAGGGGGGGGGGGGGGTAGTTGGGGGGGCAGAGTCACCGGCAGTGCAAATAATGAGGTGTGATGGGGGTTGTGGTGCGTGTGTGTTTGTCTGCGTGTGTGTGTGCGTACGCCTGCGTGTGCGTATGCGTGTGAGTGAGTGTTTGTGTGTGCGTGCGTGTGTGACTGTGTGTGTGTGTTTGTGTGCGAGGCCATGGTGGAGAACCTGTTTTAACGAAGCAGGAAGAATGGACTTCGAGGAAAAATAACAACTGCACTCCCAAACGAGGGAGACGTTTGCAATGTGCTATTGGTTAATTACGTCCCAGACATGTGGCCCTTTTGAGAAACGACAGAACGAGGAACGATTCCCAGTGGGCCAGTCCATCCGATTCGCCATTTCCTTTGGCAGTGCTTATAATTCAGTCGGTCCCTCAGCGAGATACCATGGCCCGTGGCCGCTCGCACTTTGCGTCAGCCACCAAACACTGGTTGAATTAATTTCAGCTTCTGTTATAGCTATCTAATAGCTAGTCCCAGCCAAGCAATCCATCCAATTACATCTTATCTCAGTTAAGCAGGCTTCTTTTGCAGCTAAGGGCGCACTCACACTAGGCAAGCTTGCCTGTTCCGTTCTGCAGGAAGATTCAGCACGATTCCCCCCCTCCCCACTCCCCCCACGGTCACACTGCTCGCAAAGGCCGGGGCCTGGGCACGATTGCTCCTTCATACATACGTCATCACGTCGTAATATGATAAATACGTCATCACCAAGCGTCCTCGCCGCCATAACAACAATGGAGAACAACAACGTGAAAGCTGTCGTCTGCCCAAATTTCAAGTCAACACTCGACTTCACTATCACACCAACGTAAACCCACTCGTGAACCGCTTGCCGCCATTGTTTAAAATGATTGTTGTGGGGAAGAAGGGCATGGACCTATAAAGAAAGAAGGGTCGCGCAAGGACTACGTCCTCCAGCTCACGTTGCGTATCCGCAACGTGAGCATCATCTCATCAGCATCTGTACTTTGGCCACGGCACACCTCTCCCAAGTGTGCCGTGGCCAAGGGGCTGTTCCGTGCTGGAATACGGATGGCGTGGTCACACTAGCCAAACGTTCTACACTTTAGGCAAATGAGCTCGGGCCCTAGTGCGAGTGGCCCCTAATACCCCGATGAGGCCGGCCGCTTAGCTTGGCTCGCCTGACGCCATTGGTCGCGCTCGTGTCCATATTAAAAGCGTCATTAGCGGGAGAAAACGTGCCTTTCTCTGGTATTGCATTACGTAAAGGGAGAGTAGTGGCAGCCATGACGATGCGCTGGATATGCTCATGCTTTGGGAATCCGTGCAGAGAGACAGAGAGATGGCCGATTGAATTTCGTGCGTGATGGAAACACGAGTGCCGGGATTACTTCCCGCTCAGGAAAGGAAGCTATTTCTGTGTCCCATCCCGGGAAACGGGGAGGAAACCGCCTAGCAACAGCAGCTGAGGGTTATGAGAGAGGCCTATTTGTGTACCTCATTTTCAATTGTTGCCGCCTGTGTGTTTTATATACGGCCTGTTCCAGTAACTGCATAATGAAGTTTTCATTTTTGAGCCTTGTTTTTTTAAGGCAAGTGTCCGGGCTGTAGAAATGTCTGGTGCAAATGGAAACGGACAAAAGCCCCCAAAATCTTTAATCCTCATGGGCAGGACCTATGGCTTATGTCTTCAGAAATATAAAAGTATAGCTGGGCAAGCTGGGATGGTTTAGTGGCTGTTGTGGTCCGCGCCCAGCCGAATGGGACCGGGTAATCTATCAGTGATCTATGACGGCAACCAACCAATATAAAGGTTTAATTGGACAAACCATAGGTCCATGTCCCCAAATCTCTATCATCACCACAGCTATTGAGCCTTAAAGGGACAGTGTGTCGGATTTAGTGGCATCTAACTCTGAGGATGAATATTGCAACCGACTATAGCACCCCATCCACACACACACACACCTCTACATTGTTGGAGAAGGTATATTGGCATATTGGCCTGTATGATTCGAGAAATGTCAAAAACACGAGTGTGTTTGTCCTTTCTAGGCTACCATAGAAACATGGCGGTGCAGCAAGGCGTTCTCCATAGCAGAGGACCTGCTTGATTTCCCCCACTCCACCGATATAAAGGTGTTGCAGTGTAATAATGTGTGCTGATTATTATCATAAATCTTGAGGAACGGCCATATCGTGTAAAGCGCCAAGTGGCTATTTTACGTGCCTCTTGTGCGTACGTGTGTGTGTCATGTAATATCGATTTGATAATAGTGTATGTAAATATGGCTGAGGGGAAAAGTGTCTCAGAGAGGTCTGAGAAAATGAGGATTCGTTTTCAGTGGCGCTGTGATTCACCAAAAGAGATTGCCGTGCGCGCAAATCATATGTTTTGAAAAAAAAAGAGAAAATAAGGCCACAAATTGCAGGTTAAGCTGCAAAAATGACAGCGGTGACAGTAATGTCTCTGCATCACATTGCTCAGGCCAGACACTGGTTCGTGGCACTATCTTCTCTTTTTTTTAAAGTTTGTTGTTTGTTCACGGTACCTTTAATGGAGCGTGAATGGTGCAGTAGCATCTCATCCTGATCGTGTTTCTACCCTCAGGTGGTGTAAAAGACGACCAATTTTGACCAAACCACATCAATGCATACGCCAACGCCAGTGTCTACGGCTGGCTTTTGGGCCATCGCTTTTTTCCTGTCTACTGTTTACTCTCTGCTGGGTCTCCACAGAGAGAGAGAGAGCGAGTGAAGGAGGATGAAAGTAGAGAGGAGATGAAACGGTACAAAAATGAAACATTGTGAGCAAGGCAAGCGTGGCTTCAACCTCTAAAATAAAACCTGCACTAATCATGTTTGCCTATTAGCAACTTCTAGTTACTTGAATCGGGCATTCAGCTGTTTACTAAATGTATTCTGCAAGCTTGACTTCCAGCCTGGGAACACCAGAATGTTTTTTAACGTTAACTTATTAAAATCCCAAAATGTTGTTTGTTTTTCTACATTTACAATTAACACATGCCGTGACATTCTATGGGACGAAGCTGGCGTCGTCATTTTTATGGAGAACCATAAACCGATTTGTAGGGAAAAATTACCTCTTTTTTTCCCCCTGTTTTATTCTTGTGAAACCTTGTAGTTCAGATATTAATAAGGGAGTAAATAGCTGCATAAAAAAAGGTACACAGTGCAGTTTTAATGACAAGTCAATCATGTGTTTGTTGCCTAATTGGGGACAGTATAGCCATTAATACTCCTCCCCAGATGTGTTGGTCCATAGGGGTGTCGCTTTATTTAGGGCATGTGTGCACTGAAGCAAAAATGGGATGAACTCAACAACTGCATGAGTTTGCTGAGTGAAAGCGAGTCCCTTTAATATATTGTACATATTCAAATGTCCACTTTCAGACGAGGTTGTGGTTATTTTCTAAATTTGGTGCATTAGTGTGCTTAATGGATTAGGTCTATCTAATTTGCATCAGTACAAGGTCAATGTCGGCACCAGAAAGGAAACAGAGCAGGTCCATATCAACACTGGCTCACTGATCACTAGGCCATGGCTATACATTGAACATGAGTTGGTCGGTTGAGTGATATTAATGTAAAGCAGTGGAGAGTGCGGACAACTCTACAGAGGCTGACATTGTAATTAGAGGGAGAACATGTGTTTAAAGACAGGCGTTATGATAAACAATGTCTGCCTCGTGGAGAATGGGGTTGTTTTATGTGTGTGACGGGTCATTTTGTCACCTGGAATTTTGAAACTGTTAATTGGGTGGTTTTGGCGTTGAGCCACACTGCAAATGGGGCTAATTTCAGTGGTGCTTGCTTGCGATGATGTGCTTTGAGCTCGGAGTCAATCCGGCCTCGTGAGGGGAGGGAGATCATTTCCAGAGCCGAAAAGCACAGAGCATTATTTTCTTACTTGATGATAGACAGAGAGACAGTTGTTTTTGGGCTAAGCCTTGATGCAGGCAATTTAGGATTATTTTTAGCTCTGGGATGGAGTTGGATGGATGTCATCAAATCCAAGACATGCGTGTCTGAGAGAGCATGTTAAGCAATAGGGCTGGGCTGATGCCTCGACCTGTTGATGTAATACGCAGGTATACACAGTACACACGTATGTCAACTTTCAAATGTGCAGGGATACACAACAATATAGTTCTGGGACAGAACTTTCAACTCCCGCAATTGTTTTTCACTGGTTGTGACGGAATACTTGACAAACGTTGTCGTGTGTGTTTTTAGCAAGTAGGTGCCACAGCGAGCGACAGAGAGTACTATGAATGCGAACGGAGCAGAGGAAACTCAGTGCACCCACTAAAATAAACTCGACACACCACTGTGAGACACTCTTGCCCACGACTGAATAATCCGACTGACTGCCTGTGAATCTAGCACACTGACATCTGCAATAATGTTTCCTTTTGGTATATAAAGTACACCAACAACAAAAGCTTGACTCGAAGGAGGTAACGGGGGTAACTATGTCAAAACTACATGTAATGGTTTTGGGGGAAATTTGGGGAAAAGGACCATGGCACTTACTTTCATTTGTGTTACAGTCAAGCAGAGTTGAATCTGACTGACTTTGAATTTGGCACTTGTCACTTGTTAACACATTTCGTCTCCCAAATACAATTCTGTTCTGCATGCATAGCACTGCGAAACCAAGGCTTTGCATACCATTTTATAGTCCACATATAGTATGCTTCAGTGAAACCCAGCTTGCAGTTTACAGGATATTGTCAATAGCCACAGATTGAAAATCATGCAATCATTCTGTATTAAAGATTGCTTTCACAGAGATACTATTATCATTCTCATTGCCATGTTGATTAGAAATAGCAGTTCTAAAAAAAAGTTCCGATTTCACAGATAAGTTGGGTCATTATTTCCGCTGCAACTCACTTACGTGAATCATCCTATTGACTTAAAATGCCTGTATGAGACACTCCTTCCGTTCCCTCCCTTTAATAACACACTTTGCCAGCACCGCTCGCATCCCCGTTGCATCATCCCTCTCCTCGCTCCACAGCTGATTTTTCCCTCTTTGACTTGGCGGGACCTGTCGAGGAAAACCCAACATTATACAGGGCAGGAAACACTCACACTGTCGCCGTGCCAGCGCCAACAGGCCAGAATTAC
Organism: Melanogrammus aeglefinus; assembly: GCA_900291075.1. Taxonomy (NCBI): domain Eukaryota; kingdom Metazoa; phylum Chordata; class Actinopteri; order Gadiformes; family Gadidae; genus Melanogrammus; species Melanogrammus aeglefinus. The sequence continues at coordinate 84,448 of OLKM01001486.1, forward strand.
AAGCCCCGCTATTGTAAGCATCCTCTGGCACCAGCGGTGCTTTGACGAATATGCATAAAATACATTGGTTATGCCTTTATGGACAGCACAGCAGAAAGCCAGGAGAGTGGGTTGAAAGAGAAGAGGTGTTTGCTGCAAAACCGCAGGTGGGGATGGTTCCCGGGGTCACTGCAAGGTGGATCATGTTCCATGGTCAAGAGAGACTTGAGTCATTGAAATGAATGCATATTTTAATAAATACACTATACTAGCATGCACTATGACGTTACAATGTGCATGTTTGTATAAATAGAGAGACAAACAGTTCAGAGGGTAGAAATCGATATTCACGAGCTATCACGGAGTAGGCTCGCCAGGGAAAGAAGAAACTTATGGAATGGACCCAGAGTTGTGTGTGTGGAGTGCTTTTGGAAATTTACCAGGCTGCTGAATCCCACAAAACGATGTCTACCTGCGTCATTTCCCCCTCACTTACAGCCCTTTTTTCATACAGAACTCCCTATTGATTAAGGCACGCTGTAATTACAGGCCCCCACACAATAATGACCTTTCAAGAAAATATGGGGGGAAAACAGGGTTTGGTGGAGTGATTCAGATGGTTTACTCTCTTTCTCTCTCTCTCTCTCTCTCTCTCTCTCTCTCTCTCTCTCTCTCTCTCTCTTCTCTCTCTCTCTCTCCTCTCTCTCTCTCTCTCTCTCTCTCTCCTCTCTCTCTCTCTCTCTCTCTCTCTCTCTCTCTCTCTCTCTCTCTCTCTCTCTCTCTCTCTCTCTCTCTCTCCCCCCTTCTTTTTTTTCCAGGCAGGTCTGATCCGGACTGATAACGGGGAGTTTTTCATCGAGCCCCTGGAGAAAGGCCAGCAGAACGTGGAGATGAAGGGGCGTGTCCACGTGGTCTACCGCAGGTCTGCCATCAAGCGAGAGCCGGGCCAGAAAAAGGAGGACCTCCACAATGAAGGTAAGACGTCAGCGGACGCTGTCATTGGAAAAACAGGGGCATCTGTGTATGTGTGCGGGCGTGCGGTGTGCGTGTCTGTGCGCGTGTGTGCGTGCGTGTGTCTTCTTTTGGGTCCTTATTGTACCTATTGTGTGGATGGGCGATGACCTCAATCAGACAAGGAACCAGCGTGGTTGTCATGAGAACACACAGGAGGAGGAGTAGGAGTTGGGGAGGGAGGGAAATACAGGCATCAGGTATTCCTGCTGCAATTCCTTCTCCTGGAATTGCGTACGATTCCTACTAGATGGGATGTATATATAATTTAACCTTTAATGTTGGATGACACAATAAAAGATGAAGTCTGTGTCTCCCCGGCGAGCTCTGCTTGACCTTATATTGGATATAGTTTGAATTTGAAGCCACTTCTTAATTTTTATTCCCAGTTTCATGTTATACTGCATTAAAGCGAGCGTAGTTTTTTTTTTACATCCTGAATGAAATCTATAATATGTCATATATGGCATATTTGGTATTTTTGTTAGCTAGTGAATCTCTTGGGACACCATGACATTTCTCAAGTACCAACTGGTTAAGGTTAATTAGAGCCCGACCAATATATCGGTCGGTCGATTTCATAAGGCGCTAATGGCCTATTGCAGATACAAGTCGCTATTGGCGTATATGTTTGCCGATATTCCACGATATAAAAACATTAGTTATTTAACCTTGGCGATTTATAAATGTAATAACCTGAGCACATCCACGTAGACACTCCAAACGCTCTCACATCATTTTTACATCATGTTCTGTGTTAAGGTCATTGTCTCCTCCCCATGCAGATAATTGGTTAGCTCATGATTGTAATGCGATGTTGGTGTGGCCCTGAAGCATTGCTGGAGGGTGCGCAGCGAATCCCAAGGACCTGCTCCTAGCCCCAGGGTAACGCATTATATATTGAACCCATCCATCCAGGGCCAGAAATAAGTGGAGTTGTGTGCCACGGTTTTGAACAGTGTTAACGTTTCCATCCAGCCTGTTGGGTGAGGTGAAGCAATCCTCCGTCCGCCACCACCACTTGATCCAGCACTCGAACCACACTATTTTACAAAATAAACTTGCTGAAATAAAAGTTATTGAATGAGCACAAAAGTAATCGCTTCAATCGTTTAAGCATTTAATCATGGTCATCATCATCCTCATCATCATCAGCGTCGTTGTTGTTATAGAAAAATGATCTCTAACCACGCGGGTTTCTCCTTGTCGAGTGTGAGTCCGATGATCCATCAGTAGTTATCCTCACTGCCAGGTGAAAGCTGCTGTGGGTAAGCGTCATGGGTGGTGCAGAGACAGAGCACAGGGGAGGAGAGAACGTTTTTGAAAGTAAACAATCTAAAAATATCCTCTCCCTCTCTGCTCCCTCCATCCCCATTGAGAAGTGTTGCATTTAAAACACATGTGGCGGACAAAATGTGGCAAAATGTATTCCCCCGAAACCAATCATGGAAGAGATGCCCTGATTGGTCAGAAATGTCACAAAAGTGTGTCACCAAAATAACAGCTCTCAGATCTTACCTACAGCACCCTTAAAGGTGACATATAATACCACCAGGTGTGAGTGTTATAAGCTATCGCAAGAGGGCGTGTCCACCTAGATGTATGACAGATAGATGTGCAACGTTTGCTACATCTAGGTGGACACGCCCACTTGTGATGTCACAAGAGGCAGAAATTTAAAACGGCTTGTAATGGCTAATCACACTCAGGGATGGTGCTATAATATGTCACCTTTAACAAGTCGTACAATTCTACAATTCACGACAACACCACGATAAAAACACGCACGGGTGCGTTTGTTTCTTGTTCCCCAGTGGCGGACTTCTGGCATCGCCGACCTGCCCGCCACCCTGGACCTGGTGGAGCAGCAGCTGACGGAGACGGAGCGCAAGCGGAGGCACACCAAGAAGAACGACTACAACATCGAGGTGCTGCTGGCCGTGGACGACTCGGTGGTGCGCTTCCACGGCAAGGAGCACGTGCAGAACTACGTGCTGACTCTCATGAACATAGTACGTACATAAGCCGTCTGAACACCGTGTTGGTCCTTGGCGGTGGTTTGCTTTGTGCATTCGAGGTGGCCTTTACTGTGAGTGGGTGGTTGTTTCTCAAGGCGCTAAGGGTAAGCCTCTTGTGTGTATCGTCGCCGTGCCTACGGGGTTGGTTGTCATGGTCGGACCTTGGGGGAATATGGTAGCGTTTCGGCTTTGAGTTGAAAAACACCTGACTGTTGAGGTTGAATGGCTTTCCAATCTACTGCCCTGATAGACTCATGAAGTCCTTTGGGAGACATGAGGAAAATCGAGTTGATAGAGAGAGAGTATACAGAAAGAGAGAGGGAAAGAGAGAAAGGGGTGAGGGGCGGGGGGGAGGGTTATCACACCATCATGAATTGAAAGACCTTAAATAAAGTCGACTGATACTGTGTGTGCAGTTGTGTGTGTGCATTGTGTGCATGCCTTCGGGCGTGCGTTCGTGCTCGAGGGGTTCAGCCACTATGAAAAAAAACCTTCCACTGTTCACCTTCATGCTGCGAAACCAACGTGTTGCGCCATGTGACATCACATCCCAAGTGTCACAATAAAAAGCGAGTCGGAGTGAGACAATCGAACGTGCTCCTTCGATTTCACCCATCCATCACACATGGCATTAGTTTGCACACACGCTCCCTCTCTACATACAAGGCACCATCTCGCACCGCTCCGGGTGAGAGTACCTCTACGGACCGGTGGCCTCGTCTCCCTTGACAATGTGGACCTTGCCACACACGCCGCGGCACTTCCTTGTCCTCCACCGCGGCATGAGCTGTTGTGGAGATTACAGAAGAAAGAAAGGGGGGACTCATTCATTACAGGTTCCACCAGCTCCTACCACCATAATCTGCTTACTGCAGTGGGGGTGGGGTGGGGGGGGGCACACAAGTCCCACCAGGGGAGATTTCCCCTAGGTTTCACTCTGTAACAGTTACCGTTTGGGTCCAGCATGGAGGTGTGATTAGCTCTCCGCGGCTAACGGGGAAGTGGAGCGTGAGAGCTGAGAGGAACGCTCTCACACTGGCACCGATAGCTGGCTAGCGCGCCGCGGTGCTAGCAAGCGCTGTAGCACGTCCGCCCGTTTCCGATCGCTAAGTGTGAGAAAAGATGTTTGTTTGGAGAAGAAAAAAATAGGCGATTAAGTTAAACGTACTTGGAGTGGATAAGTGAGAGTAGAACGTGTTATGGGGGTTTAATGAGCTCAGTTGATTACTCTGATAAGTAGTGTCTAGCACTTGGCTCTCTGAGCTCTGCTGCTAATCCAGCAGTTGGAGGGAGAGACTGAATGGGGGAGAGAGAGATGGAGAAAGAGAGGAGAGAGAGAGGGAGTTGTCTCAGGTATTACACTTCATTGCAGATTGTCTGATAGTGACCTCTACTCAACAAGATAACAAGACGTTTCCGACTTTCAGAAGGAAAATTTCACCTTTCAAAAACCTCAAAAGGAATTCTTCTTTATCGTCTTATAATCGTATATCTTATCTTGAGGTGTTCCCCCTTCCGACAGCAATCCTACTCACCAACCTCCCCCCTTCACCTTTACCTCCCCGCAGAAGGCCTTCACAGTGGCTCGCAGGACCCAGTGCGCTAGAAGCACCACCTGGAGAAGGATCCCTTCCACCCCAACTCCTACGCCCCCCCCCCCCCCCCCCCCCCAAGGAGATTGATTACTGAACATCCTGTCTGCTCAGGGCCAAGCAAGGAGACTGCCGCCGTGCCCCAGCCGCACAATGGGCGTGTTGTTTGAGGGGCTCTACAGGGGGGGGGGGCTTGGTCCGCGCCGACGTGATGCCGCACCCTGAGCCAGCCAGGGATATCTGAACGCCTGGAGAAGCACAGCTGTTAGGCTCGTTTGGGGTCATTACAGGCCCTGCTTTTTCCAAAACTCCCCCGTGCGTTCCCTGGCTTTTTAATTATCTCCTGTGTTATAGTACGGGGGCTCGGCCCCCTCGCCTACCTCCACCGACCGGGACATTCTGTCCGGTGAAAAAATCAACGAGGAGGAGAAAAGGAGCGATCGGAAAACTGTGGGGACAGCTGATGATCTCTCAAACCCTGAAAAAAAATATATTGTTCTGATCTTCCTGAAACTTTAAGAAAAGTAAAATGACCTTCCTCCCTAAAAGGTTTTTCAAGGAGGATTCTGTGCTCTTTTCATTTCGCTGAATTGGCTTCTGTGAATGGAATATTTCCTTACAACTCCTCGAAAGTTGCCTTCCACCTCTGAGCGAACGCAGAGTGCCACGGCCGGGGCGGACCACTTCCGCAGCACTAGAGCAGCTGTTGCCAGACATTGAAAAACCAGACACACTTAACCTTCCACAGGCAATCGCTTCGGTTGGAGTCGTAGTTATACCTGCTATAGCCACGCGTTTGCGTGGGCTATGATGGCTGCCTGGCGTTTCCTGCAAGCATTTAGGGCCTCGCAGAGTGGGGTTGTGACAGGGGTCAGGAGTCGGCTAGCGTGTCAGCAGCACGTCAACGCCGGCGGGGCAAGCGAATAGACTTAACAAGATATCATGAACAAGATTAACAAGATGGTAACCTTGTGGAGTGTTGCCATGTTTAATGTTTATATCCTGCAAGTCCTAAACTGTCCAAGTACTCTGGTGTGCCCTCTAGTGGAAGCAATCCTCCAGTCACACGCAAAAGCACAACAGCATGATTGTGAACAATTCAGATCAGTTCGTAGTCGGCTGTCTGCGCAAACACGCGGTGGAAAAACTAGAATATCTCTGGCCTTAGACGTCGCTTTATTATTTTGGCGTTATAAGTAAAGGCCAAACAGCATAATGATATGGAGCGGCGGCATGGCAGTGGCGTTTTAATTTCCGACCCGTGCATCGCTTCACGTCAGCAAAAGCGAACGGCGTGCCTCTGTCGCCCCACCGAATGTAAAACGAACTGACTCGCCTCTTAAGGGAAACAGAAGGCTAAGGTTGGTGAAACATGTGTTTCCTCTCAATGGCCGGTTTAACAGTCACGTGGAGGAATGTCAGAGCACTCGGTGAACCTTAAGCACCCTCATGTTTACTGTCTGAGATACAGCCCGTTTGGCATGTTGATAATCACCATCCATAACCGCACATGGGCCTAACTAGGTGACCCGTTGACCTAAAAAATGTGCTCCAATGGCATACCGGGGGGGACGGGGGGGAGTGTCCTGAATGACGATAATTAAAAAGAGGATCGCAGGCCGAACACTGTAGGCCCCTCAAATGGAAATTTGACTTGGGAGCCTCTGCTGGAATCTGCCTTTTTCCCTTCTCCATCGGGAGCCTGTGACCATGAGGCCAAATGGCATCACGTTCTGGGGCCAGAGTTCTTGTGTGTGATTGCATAATACAGCCCGGCCTCACTGGAGGGCTTCCAGTGTCTTAACAAGATACGGCACACTTCCACCAGGATCCCAGTGCCTCTCTCAGAGAGGCTGGACGAATTAGAGACGAAAAAAAACAACAACCTTCCCTCTGGCACCAGAGGCATGGCCCCAGGACACTTTTCTCCCGCACCCAGTCTGTGTTAACACACACAGCTTCTGTTGAGTTGCTCTTTTGTGATTTAATATGGACCAATGTGTAATCCTTCCGCCACGCCCCCCCCAACTCGGAGTCTTCTGGCGCTACAAGATATATCAGTCTTCAATTGAATCATTATCCCTTTTTAAGGAGACAACAACATTTCCATTATTTATGGACATTTTTTTAGCCTCCCGAATCCCCATCGTAATTGAGGGCAGATAAATGTCCTGGCATCTGTAAGCCCCATCCTAATGAAGATCATCATTGTGTCTCTGTGGCTCTGTCTCATCAGCAACACAATGCAATGTGACACACGTATTTGAGGTAGCTACATAATGCTAGATCACAGTGCCATAACAGTGTTTCATTTTTGTATCCTCTATGCCCCTGTCACAGGACGTGAATGTTTTTCACTAATATAACAGGCTCTGGTGAAGGTAATCTCAAAAAGTTCAGGTCTGTTGTTTTCTTGTTTTTGCTGGTACCCTTATAATTTTCTTGCTTTTTGGGGTGTGTGGGCCGGGGTACAATTTTTTTACTCTTTTTTTTTTAAGCTGTTACAGCAGTTTGGTGTCTGTGTGCTGAAATCAGGGTTCCCTTTCTTCGGTTTGGTTTGTTAGATTGATGATTTCATGTCCTCTTGCTGTTCTCAGGTAGATGAAATCTACCACGACGACTCCCTGGGAACCAACATCAACATTGTCCTTGTCCGCATGATCATGCTTGGGTACCGACAGGTAAGGACAAAACAAACCAAGCCCCCCTTTGCCTTTAGTACAGCCAGTGTATCTATGCATAAAAGAGAATTCTATTACCCTGAATTCTATTATCATGAATGTTAAGTATTGTTGTTGTTTTTTCCAGTTTTTCGATGACATTGAATTCTTGGGATATTTCCACGAGCAATGCCGTCTCTTGCATGGCTGATCCATATCACAAAAGAACCTTCTAGAATAGCACGTCCAGTAAAGAGACCTTTGTGGGTATCTAATGCCCGTGAGAGGAGCATGCATGTTGTTTTGCAGTCAGACAGGGATGGCCTTTCCATCATTCATCCAACCCATCCCTATCCTCCCTGCATATCTAGACCGGGGATTTTGTGAAGACAGCCATATTATGCCTTTTGTCTCACGAGGGATAAAGGGTGTAGTTAGCCAATCAGTTTGACAACCCGGGGAGTGCTATGAGGACCGTCTAAAAATAGACCTGAATTGTACAGCACCTTGGAATTGGATAGATGACATCACCCTTCATGTGTTTTCACAAAGGTTCCATCAAAGTGGTCCAACGGAGTGGACATGTTTAAAGTGAAATGAACAGCGCTTAACTCATGTTTGAATAACCGACACTGCTTGTTTTGAGTGCAACGGCCACCTCTTTCTTTGCGTAGTCGGGATCAAAAAGGAAGAAAAGTTAACATGACTTCACCGTGGTTTTTTCTCAACTCAAGTCAAGCTCTGGCCGCACAACGTAATTGATTGTTGACATGACACAACCCAAATCCAAAACAATCGAATGAAACCAGTCCCCACAATGTAAACCTTCACCTATGCGGACTAGCGTGCGGTCATCGCCCCGGTGGTCAAAGGGTTAAAGTAAACTCTTCAGAGGCTATTGTACAAATAGAGACGGACTGTCAACGGGCCTTGGTTTATATTTCTGTCTCTCTATCCAAGCATGCAAAATACTCATGATACATGAAATATATGAAAGCGCCTGCTGCTGCCTCCGTGGTAGCCACGTATCGTGTGGTCGCTAAAGCATGGCCACAATGTGACGCTCACGAAGAGAGCTGGTCTGAGTGAGCTGAATGTTAACCCAAGTCCGCTGAGAGCACAGTCTGGAGAGCTGGCGTGGGAGTGCAATAGAAAAGGAAAAAATCTAAGAAATAAAGACTCTTCATGCGATCTTCGAGGGTTTGTGTGTTGCGTGTCTACAGAGTGGAGACATAATTGTTGTCCTTGCATTGAGGTATCTGATTCATCCTCCACTCGCGTGCCATAGAGCTTTTCAAAGTGTTGGGTTGTGCACCGGATACACACTTCATGCGGAGGTGTGTGTGTGTGTGTGTGTGTGAACACTGCAGACGGGTGCGCGCGAACAGTGTGGCTATGAGCCTGCGCGGTGCTGATGTGTGTGTGCGCTAACACGTGCTGACGTGCGTGTACACGGTGCTGATGTGCACGTGCACATTGCCGATTTGTGCGTGGGCGCAGAGTTGGTTGGAGTTTGGGAGGATCACACTCCAGAGAGGCTGGAGAGTGATCCCCGGTACCAGGAGGACTGGGTTGCGTTCCGACAGAGCCTGTCTCATACAATAGTCTAGAGTGCAACCATATGAAAGGACAAGAAATAGCATGCGAGAGCACTGTGTGCTCTTTACGGCACATTTCTTTGCCATTGATGTCAGCGCAGTTTCTTATATACAGGTATATACAGGTTCGATAGTTACCATGGTTATATAGAAAGTTGGATGGTAAAAATGGTAAGTGGAGTGCATTTACATTGCGCTTTTTCTGTAACCAGTGGTCACCGAAAGCGCTTTACAATATTGCCTCACAGTCACCCATTCATACACACATTCAAACACCGACGGTGAGTCAGCCATTCAAAGGCGACTCAGCCAACTCGTCGTGAGCAGTTAGGTCGCATACTCTATCTATACAATGTGCTCTCGCTGTATGTCTTCTTTTGCTTTTTCATTTTATTTTAGAGATTCATACTGGCCATGTGCACACACACAGACACACGCGTGTGCCCATCTAAACACCATTCAATCATTTCTTCATGTTTACCAATGTGTGGACACATGGCACATTCCCAGCCTGGAGAATTCAGATGGGGATTTATTTACTTTGAGGAACACCCGTCGACTTTTTTGTTATTTTGGTATTGTTATTTTGTATCTCTACATGCAGAGAGACCTAGTCTAAATCCTATTTCTACATATAAAAGCATGCTTGTCCAATTAACCTGAATCAGATTGTGTTTGTTATCCTCTGCCCCCTCTGTGTGTGTGTGTGTGTGTGTGTGTGCGTGTGTGTGTGTGTGTGTGTGTGTGTGTGTGTGTGTGTGTGTGTGTGTGTGTGTGTGTGTGTGTGTGTGTGTGTGTGTGTGTGTGTGTGTGTGTGTGTGTGTGTGTGTGTGTGTCCCCTTCCAGTCCATCAGTCTGATAGAGCGCGGTAACCCCTCGCGCAGCCTGGAGCAGGTGTGCCGCTGGGCTAACACCCAGCAGCGGCGCGACCCCGACCACGAAGAGTACCACGACCACGCCATCTTCCTCACCAGGCAAGACTTTGGCCCCGCAGGTATGCAAGGTACTGTACTCTTCTCGATCCAGGGCCTGTGCAGACCGACTGCCGATTTCTGCAACGTTCACAAAAATCTAAAGTGAGAAAAAGTGGGACCTTCAAGTCCACTTCAAGGCCAAGGTAAGGTCGTGACCTTAAGGCGGTGACCTCAAACACACAGGAAGTACCACTTCTTTGTACACCTGACTTGATGTTGCTTTTTAAATCTAAATTCACATTTTTGAAAAGAAGGTTTTATGGCATGTGGGGGAAAAAAACATTCTGAAAAGCTTACGTGGTAGTCATGGTGTGATTTGAAGATACATTAACACCAATTACACTGATTCAAAGTTGTAATCGTTGTAATTTAACCACTGTGTGTTCAAAGTTCAGTCTGAATTGAATTTCAAATAATGAACTTAATACTATTTATGTTAACAGGACACATGTATGACGTAACTACGATAAAGCCGTGCGTCCGACGCTACTATACATGACTCCCAAAGGAGAACCTCTGCATGGCAGCAGAAAGTCCCAATAACTCTCCTATATTTGATCGCAGCGCAACCACCCCCACCATTTCGTTTTTGCGAGAACAGGGTTCCAGAAGAACAAGCCGCTTCTCCGAAGGCCTCCCTGTGAGACTCACTGACTTGTGCTATATTTTCTTTTACTGTAAAGCGCACGTATTCAAAGGCGCCGATCAAAGACCACACTACCTGGTCTCCTTGTGACACCTGCACTGGTTGCCACGGCGGCGGTGGTGTTGTGAGCACAACACCACGGCTGCCAAGGCAACCTGCGGTGCAGCGTGCCCTTGCCAGGCCCCTATTTGAGGTTCACAAGCAGACATCGCACTTTCCTGACTGATTTTGCTGAGAGATGATAGATTTTGTATCCAAATATAGACTTGGTGGGGGAGGGGGTATTGGGGAGGGTTGCCAGTTCAGACTACGTGGAGACATATATATTATTTACTAAGTGTACCGTAATCGACCTATAAACAGTTCATCCTTTTGAATTAATTCAAGCCTTTGAGCAAAAAAATAACCTGACATTCCCGTGTCAGGGGTTGATGTTAGCTTTTTCTTCACGTTAGCTGGTTAACCTGCTTCCCTACTCCTTGGAGGTAGCGCAACCTAGGCGTGCTGTTGTAGCTGCGCTGCACCCTCTGCTCCGCCTCCATACACAAGTACTATGGATTAACGACGATTAACGACTCTTTCCTAGAGAACATCTTTTATCTGACTGCCAGATAAAGTGATCAAAAAGTGATTCGCTGCACTTTTGTGTCATGTGCTGTCTTGTGCTCTGGCTATTGCTTTATGTACTGTACATACAAAGGTACATGTATTTCAGTTTATCTCATACAGTCATTGACATCCATTTTCAGTCATCCCTTTGTTCTATAAATATGCTTTCTGGCCTGTGATCCATCACAGGGACAGCGTTAGTCTATAGAGAATACATTGTTTTTGGCCTTGGCTTAGCTTACCTTTCTGCAGCCATTTTCACCCGCAAAGCCACCGCCGTAAATAACCTGCAGGCTTTAAAAGTATCTTGACCTTTACCATCACCACCGTCATCATCCTCATCCATCAGGATTTGCATTTTCTGCTTTGTTTTACCTGCATGCCAAAAGACTGTTCTACTCCTGTTCAGAAAGCATGATGCTTATTTGAAAGCCCAACTCAGCCACCCCCACACCTCTGCAAAAAAAGTGCGTGTCTGGGGTGTGTGGGGTCGGGGTACATGGTGCTTCTGAACCTCAAAACCAATTGCACTAAAGCTGCATCGCTGCACATCTCTTGATCGAGTTCTGTTGTGTTGTTTGTCCTGTGCTTGTACTTTAGACTGCTGTGTTTACTGTGTCAACTGTTGTTTCGTGTCGGCAAAGCTGGGCTTTTTTCCGTCAAGCTTGCGATATGATCTGTGCGCTTTGAAGCCTGTGTACAACTTCCATGCTGCATTTTCTCCACCAGCATTTAGATTCATCATTCTTTTTTTTTTTACGTCCTTGCTCCAGTAAAGCGATATAGGAAGGAAATTAGCCGCAATGCTGGGATATGAGCTTCAGGCTCTTTAGAATCCATTGCAGTCACTCAATGTCTTGGCACTGTCCGCTCAATCTAAGCTATTATTGAAGGCTCTGCTATATTAAAATCTGACATTTTCTGTGCACCCTGGTTGCTCATCGCAACCAGGCACACAAATTAAATATTGTCACGTTAAGAACCACGTAGCGAATTCCACGTAAATCCAAGGGAAGATTTGTTGGTGTCAAATGTGGATTTATCCATGTAATTGCTATAAACAACCTTAGTCGTATAATCGCCGTAAAAAGTTCCAAAATCAGTTAACAGCCTTGGAAACACCGACTGAAGAACCATATTTAACAAAGACGGAGAAAATACTCGCTTCACACTGCCCTCACTGCATGGGTCTTCACATCTGCATTCACCCATTCTCCTCTCTGTAATAAGGCTGTTAGGCAATTCACACAGAGCCAGCAAACTTCCAGGGAGGAGATTGTGCGTATATAATGATCGGGGTAAAAACATCCACTACTTCTTTTCGCTTAACAAACCGCTTTCCCGCAATCGTTCGAGACATGGTTAGTCATAATGACACTGCATTGTGTTTTTGGTTAGAAGGGCGTCTTTTCAATCGAATCACGCTTGACATTTAATCTCGAACGCAATAAGCACTGGAAAAGAGGAGCACCACCGCTGATGTCAGCAATTAAACCGTGAACCCGTTTTTTTCAGCCCATGTAGACTATGAACACCACTATTGACAATGGACACACAATTCACTTTTAGCACTACACACTCCAAAGACAGGAAACGATCCCTACTTTTGAGTGTGTCTGCAACATCATGATCTTTGGCACGGTAGTTCATTTTCAGTGCCCTGCTCTCCCTCTCTCTCTCCCTCTGTATCTCTCTCTCCGTCGCCTAGGTTACGCGCCGGTGACCGGCATGTGCCATCCGCTGCGCAGTTGCACCCTGAACCACGAGGACGGCTTCTCCTCATCTTTTGTCGTCGCTCACGAAACAGGCCATGTGTGAGTAACGTCGTAATAACAGTAATGATTGCCCCCTGTCTGTCCGTCTGTCTGTCTGTCTGTACGTGTCCTGGAACTCATGTCCGCCGGCGGTAAAGTCGAGGTGACACGCTGATACCTGTCATACACCAGACTCGGGTGAGATCTAATTTGTCGGACCGTCATGTCTTCGTGATATTTTGCCAGGGGGTATATACAGGGTACCCGCGGGGTCTTAAAAACTTGAAAAAGTCTTAAATTTGATAACCGTAAATTAAGGCCTTGAAAATGTCTTAAGTTTTGTTTACAAGTCTTAAATTTCATTCTCAAAGGTCTTAATTTTTTCCCTTTCTTATCTGCATGATAGTACAGCTCAACAACATAACTGTATACTAAGTAAAACACTAACAAAAAAACAAAACATGGAACGTTGCGTTGTAAAATGATTTTTTTCTCCGACTATCGATCTCCGACATGAGGTGGCATTACTGTTTCAACTACGTGGTCGGAAAATCCTGATTTCCAAGTTTACTTGAACGCCACATTACGCTAGAGCGTGCACAAACCCCGTCCTGACATACAGCGATGCGACAGCGACGCGAGCGAGCGAGGAAAAGTGATTAGAATGTGTACTTTTCAATGAGCCTGTCCTGACGTGCCGCGAGCGACGTCGCCCCGTCCAGCGATGTCGCTCAACCCTGAATTTATCGCTCGCGTTGTCTCTACCTGGACGACATTTCGCGGCGGTGTCCCGCCCCTAAACAATTCTTATTGTTGATAAGTACACGCTGCTTCCTGTTGAATGTGTTTACATCCCTCGATGATTTTGATTGGTTTGGATTCTTAACCAATAAAATACACTCGCGACAAAATCGTCACGCTGCATATCAGGACACCCTGCGCGCGAGTTTTCGTCACCGTTTCGCCTCGCATCGGCTGTATGTCAGGACGAGGTTTGTCGTTGACCCCACCCGATGTTGTCGTTCGCGCAGCGCAGCTTGGGATGGGCAAGGTGCAGATTTAATCCACTGTGGCTCAATGATTCAAAATTATGACTGGGTTCAGGCTGTTACGGGAATGAGTGGGAGGCTCAGTGCCGTCCTCTGCCGGAAAAAAATTCAAGCTCAGGCACAATGGGTCATTTGGCCTTGGAGTTTGCACATGAAAGAGTGCTAAAACATTTAGCCATGCTTAGCAGTTTACACAGAAGCAGGTGCCCTATATCCATATATATATTGTGTTTTTATGGTTTTGATTGTTAATAAAGTGTTGACACTGTTTCCAGCTCCATTTGTAATACACTACATGCACACATAGATATTCACTCACTCACACGCACACACGTGGTGTGGGATGTATGTGTGTCCTATATGTTAAAGACATTGTTCTTTGGCAGCAGAGTTTTATAGGGCTGTAAATGCTCCATTTTGTAATACATTGTTGAAACAGGCGTGCACACACACACAACTGTATTGTTGAGTTTAAATAGGGCGGCTGTGCTGTCTCCATTTGTGTAATACATTTGCAAACAGGCGTGCACACGCACAACACTTTATTCTTTATTAAAAGAAGTAATTGTTATGTTGGTCCCTGTGTTATATCTTTGTTATTCTTACAGATTTATTTTGCATTATTTCATAAATGTATGCCAGAATAGGTGCGAGGTTGGTCTTAAATTTCATTGGACGTGGTCTTAAAAAGGTCTTAAAAAGTCTTAAATTTGACTGGAAAAATCCTGGGGGGACCCTGTATATAGTATATGAATATCTTTATGAATGTCGTTGGAGCATGTACGACACTGTCCAGCAATTTGCTTACTTAAAAACAAGTCTTGCTGGGTTTTAAAATACTTATGGGCTGATAGAATAGATGTTGCGGGCGGGCCGTCATTATTGTATCTTGTCGAAAGCGCAGGAACTCCGCCTGCCCGGGGTCGCCACTCAAGAGATGTTGGTGAACTAACCTAGTTTAGTCTCAACAGGAATGAAAGACTTCATCTTGGACCGTTTAATTGTAGGCTATATTCTGCTCCAAAATTTGGCCCAAATACTTAAAACATGACATGACTTCATAAGATATCAGAAAAAAGTTTAAAGGAAAGAGTGTCTGACTGTATTATTATTTTGCCTATTGATTGAGTTCTTAAGGCCCCAGTGTACCATAATACTGTGATCCCGCCAAAGAATACTGTACACCAACTATCAAAGCTCCAGGATTTCTGAACAACCACTTAAAAATGTTCAAGGGTACGTAGAAATATAGTTTCGTGACAGAACTTTCATTTCAGCCAATTTATTCGTGCAAATACAGAGTCGAGAGATGTGACAGTAAACTTAACAAAGAAGAAGGCAGAGGGGAAGAAGGCAGGAGGTAATGTGTGTGTTTAACAAGTGTTTGATTGGTTAAGGCCATTTACATACACCCACAGTCAAAAGTCCCAAAACATCGCCTGGAGTACACACATCCCGGGTCCATCAATTTGCTAGCAATATGTGCATACCTTGTATTATGATATGCTACATTATGATTTGTATGTCAAGACATTTCACTGTATATGTCTGTCGTGCTAGTTTTGGCCTGCCTCTTATATGATTAGGCAGGCACCACAGCCTGATGGCACCAGCTCTTCACCAGCGCGGTGGAGTGCTTTCCGTTTATCAGGCGAAAAAGCTAATTATCCGCACATGTTGAAACGAGAAAAAAAGGATGAAAAAAGCCTGTAGGTGTTTTTCTTCGAGGGCTCTCGCTCTTGCAACTTGGAGCACAGTTTTTTTTTTTGCTCAATTTTGTGGAAGGCACATTTTTGAATTAAAGTTTGGGCGCACACTTCTGAGCCGTTTATATCATCGTTTAGGATCCATTACTCGTGACGGACCCAATGTGTTTTTCTTGACTCAACCAGCACCCTCCTGTGGTTTGGAGCTGTGTGGGTCCTGGCACTGTGCAGGCAGGAACTTTTGGCGAAGTGTTTGAACAGAGTTATGTTGCCTTTTTTACACCGTTCACGAAGTCAGATTCATTCATTCCGTAATGCTCTTCGTTGTCCACTGGAACGTTGCATTACAATGGCCCTTTTTCTCCCCTCCCCCGCTCTTTATTTACTCTGTTCAGCACTCTGGTCATTTTGAATAAAATATGCAATAAAGGTAGGGTAGGCAACTTTGGGGATCCAGCCAGAGTGAGCTGGATTTTAAAAGGATCCAATCGAAAAATAATCAAAACTCACTCCGCCAAAACACATGAAGGAGAGAGCCATTCTTGTGTGACTAGCTTGCTAGCTTTAGCAATGGGTCTGCCTAGCCTTCTGTAAGACTCCGGTCAGGCACAATGAGTGCATGGGCGGAGTCTGCCCAGGTAGGCAGGTAGGTAGACGAGGACGGAGGCCAGACTTTATTTTGTAAGAGCATTTGACTGCCCTAGCATTAATTCTCATGAAGTTCAATTTATGTTTGCATGCATTTTTTAGGATGTGGTACAAAATAAAAATAAATGTCAATGTAATTTTTTGTATTGTATATTTTTATGTTTGTGTATCTATATTCAGCGTCAGTGATGGCAGTAAAGTGTTACTTAGTAACGCGTTACTGGCCTCGGAACACTTTTTTCAGTAACGAGTAATCTTAACGCATTACTATTTCCAAACCAGTAATCTGATTAAAGTTACCCATCAAAGTCACTGTGCGTTACTATTTTCAATTTTTTTACTGGATCACCGTTTGGCGTTGAGAGCGATGGAGTGGTGTGTGTGTGTGTGTCTGTCTGTCTGGTCTGTCTGTCTGCCTGTCTGCCTGTCTTTCTGTTAGTGGTGAGAGTGCAATGTGTGGTGTGAAGCATAAGTCTCAATCTAAATGAGGCAAGTATCGACCTTGACTCTCCAGAGTCCGCGCACCCACCAGTTTGTTATTAGCGGCGGAATTAGTCGCTCGGTGCTGGTGTGCCGTGTGTGTGTGTGTGTGTGTGTGTGGAGCTGCGTCCAATGATCGCCCTGTAAAGCGTGCAATGATATTTTGGCTACGCATAAAAAGTTTGAGGAAGCGATTGAGAAGCCGTCGGTGTGTCAGGGTGGGCCTGTATACAAGAGGTACTGATGGCGGCCCCCCCAAATTCCCCCCCTGTGCAGAAATTGTTGACAGGGGGAGAGGGGTGGGGGGTTGGAAAGACCAGTTTTTAACGGGAGGGAGCAAATTGGTTGACAGGGGGCAAAAAGTATTAATTGGCAAAACCGGTTTGTATTTTTTAATTTTGAGTCTTGTCGCAGCTAAATTGTAACTAATAAAGTTAATTTGTAATCCTAATTTAGTTACTTTTAAAATCAAAGTAATGCAGTAACTAAGATACTATTTTTAAAGGAGTAACTAGTAATCAGTAATCGGATTACTTTTTTCAAGGTAACTGTTGGCAACACTGTTCAGCGTTAAGCCTATGGATTTCCATTGTCGGGGCTGCGTGGATATCCTAGCAAATTATCTCATCCCTTTGGTTGCTAGAAATCAGAGAACACCCCTGAAGTGATGGAAACCCCAGTGTCTCCTTGATGAATAATATCTTTGTATGGTATGTCCCGAATTGATTTTAAAAAGCATTGCTTGCCTGCCGTGGGTAGAGGTCTGTTGTAATAATGTAACACCGTTTATCATCCTTGATTTTACTCTTAATCTCATTTCACATGTTTACGTGATCTTGTATTTCTATTGATCTCTCCTTTCTTCCTCTTTTTTTTGACCTCATATCAACGGCTGTAGCCGTGACTAACCCCCCTGGTGTGGGATTAAAAAGGGTGTCTTATCTTGGTCCGACAGGCTGGGGATTGGAGCACGACGGCAAGGGGCAACCGGTGTGCAGACGAGACCAGCATGGGCAGCATCATGGCCCCACTGGTGCAGGCCGCCTTCCATCGGTACCACTGGTCCCGCTGCAGCAAGCAGGAGCTGAACCGATACATCCAGTATGTCTCCCCGTCCCCCCCGTACCCCCCATCCTCACACACCTCGTCCACAGACCTTATTTTATAGGAAGGCATTTAGTTAGCTCAAGTACGTTTCTAGTCAGCGTTTTATTGCTTCAGCTATATGTTCTGTTTTAGCAGCTTCCATATGACTTGAGAATAAAAATGACTAAATGGTAGTAACTGAATATACTCTCTCTCTCTCTCTCTCTCTCTCTCTCTCTCTCTCTCTCTCTCTCTCTCTCTCTCTCTCTCTCTCTCTCTCTCTCTCTCTCTCTCTCTCTCTCTCTCTCTCTCCCCCTACCTACCTCCTTCCTTCCCTATATCTCTTTTTTCTTTCTCTCCATCGCCCCTCTCCCTCAGTTCTTATGACTGCCTCCTCGACGACCCCTTTAAACAGAAGTGGCCAAAGCTCACCGAGCTCCCCGGCATCAACTACTCCATGGACGAGCAGTGCCGCTTTGACTTTGGCGTGGGATACAAAATGTGCACCGCTGTGAGCACACACACACACACACACACACACACAAACACACAATAGTGGCCTTCATGGGGTTCTTAATCATCTGTAAAGGTTGGGTTCGGCAAAAGTTCAAACATCTTCAATCAGGATCGTCTTTAAAAGCAATTCCACCTGGGGGTGAGTGCATTGATGTTGATATCGCTGGTGACAAGGAGCACTCAGACGGACAAGCGAAGACAGGCACACAAACACAACACACAGACACACACACACCTCATTCTACCCCAATCTAACCATCTAATTCACTAGGCCCTCATTGGAGAGGAAATGGGGGTCTCAAAGTGGGTAACTTCTTAAGTCTAAACGAGGGTTTCTTAATGAACGGGTTGCGGCTAAAATGAATTGCGATTCGGTGGGAGGTGGATCGCGGCCAGACTCTGAAAACTCTGAACACAGAATTTGCGATCTTTTCATACCACCAACGAAAGGCTCACCGATTTCTGCTGTGCTCAGAGTTTTCGGTTGGGCGTGTATCTTTTGGTTCCCGACGTGTATATGCTACATGTTCAAGAAGGATTTGACATCTGACATGTAACCCCCCCCCCTCCCAACTGTCAGTTCCGCACATACGACCCATGCAAGCAGCTGTGGTGCAGTCACCCTGACAACCAGTACTTCTGCAAGACCAAGAAAGGCCCGCCAGTGGACGGAACAGAATGTGCGGCGGGCAAGGTACACCTTTCGTTAATGAAAGTGATAAAGCTAAACATTCTAAAAAGCCCCACTGTGCCACCTTTACCTATTACCCTCTGGAAGGAGTTTTGAACGCTGAGGCGATAATCATTCTTCTTGTCGATATAATTTGCCTAGAATTATCCAGTAATTTTCTTACAATGGCACATGATTGAAAGCAATTATCTTTTGCAGGCTTGAAAATATGGTCTCTCTCTCTAAATTGCAGTATCTAATAATCCCCAAATTAAAAATGATTTTCTTGTTTTTGTCTAGCCATTTATTCTGCGACAAGGGAATAAACCCACGTTTTCCTTTCTGTGCATTGTCTTCTTCTTCAGTGGTGTTTTAAAGGCCACTGCATCTGGATGACTAGCCAGCAGCCCGTGGGCCACGATGGCAGTTGGGGCTCCTGGTCCAAGTTGAGCACCTGTTCCCGGACGTGCGGGGGTGGGATACGTTCCCGCAGCCGGCAGTGCAACAACCCGGTGTGAGTGGGAGTCAGCAGGTCTCCAGACCAAGACAGTCCGCCTGGCCAGTGTCAATTTGAATTTCGTTATTATATTGCGTCGAGGACAGATGAGATTTTTAAACGCAAAAAGCACACAATAGTTGTAGACAATTAACCTAGGTTTGATAATGGGACAAGGGGATGCCCTCTTCCTTGTGCAGGTTTACCAAAGCACAAAGGCTCACATTTAAGATGAGACTGAGGAAAGGTAGGGTGGCAAGACCATACAAGGATATTGAACAAAGCCTTGGATTGACCAACATATGTAGTATTTTTCCATCACACGGGCAACAACTCAGCATCAGTGCAAAAAGCAAAATATCGTAGTTCCTCTGCTGAGAGGGAGGTTGCCGCCCATAATAAGTAAACCGTGCAGCAATTCCTCCTGCTGTTGACAACTGACTTGTTCAGGCAAAAAATACACAATGTTTAATAACGTGCACAGGTTGCAGATAAGGGACACTGGAGAGGAAAAGTTTCGCCCTGTTAATCCTTTCGTTTCATTTTCATCTCAACAACGCGGGGGGGCAGCTGGAGCCACCAACAGCTCCAGCTGCCCCACACGCTGCCCTGTCTTCCTTTGAGGCGAGCTGCCGATGATAATAAACCACTGTATTTGGTTCTTTTTTTTTTCTCCATCGCTCTCCGCGCAGGCCGGCGTACGGAGGCCGTGAATGCCCCGGTTCGACCTTCGAGACTAACCAGAATGTGTAACACGGAAGGAGTGCGGCCGGAGCCTTACGAAGAACTTCCCGCGCACAACAGTGTGTCAAGAGGAGCAACAAGTACCACAACAACGTCAAGCACACCTGGCTGCCTTACGAACACCCAGATGGTTAGTCAGTATGGGGAGGCTGGGAGGAGGAGGGGGGCGGGAGCGGCAGGGGGCTTCAGCTCCTCGGAAAGGTTACGGTCTTGGATAGGTCATCGGCGAGCCGTCCCCAGTGGAGGAGGAATATAACATCGGAGGAATGACATTTGCAGAGCGCGGCACGTTGATTTCACAGGCGCACATTTTAGCAGAGGCGGGTTTATATAGTTCTTTGGTGTCCTATTAACATCTAGGTCCGGCATCTGGAGGAAGTCCATTCCAGCTAAATCGCTAAAACCTGTGACAGAATGTTTCTATTCTCGCTAGTGTCGACACACTCACACACACACACACACACACACACACACACACACACACACACACACACACACACACACACACACACACACCACACACACACACACACACACACACACACACACACACACACACACACAGAACACACACACAGACCATCTTTCTCCCCCTCCTTGTTCATAAGGTTTCCCAGTAAAATGGAATGGACGTTTGCGGTAGAATCACTGGTAGCCATTGCTTAATGCTTGCTAGTTGTTTGCTTCTTTTAATGCACCTTTCTCCAGAGACAGTGTAATTCAAATGTTTTTTTATCCACCAACCCTTTTATATCCTATTTTATGTGACAGTAGGAGAAAATGCTTTTAACACAAGACCACAGATTTGTATGAAAGGATAATTGGTCATTCATTTTACACGGATATATCTAACCTTTTTAATGTCACATTTTTAATTAAGAGCAACATTTATTTTTTTTGTGCCCTTCTTCATTAAAAATGTGTTATAAATGCAACACAATAACAGAATCTTAATCAAAAAGCTTCCAACCCCCAAGTCTTTAGTCTTTTAGGCTTTAAGATGGTTCTTTACTCAGTAATACCATATGTCTAAAACCAAGTCACCATGGGTTACAAATAGCAATTTTATTTGTGTCAGTGAGTTTTAATCTTTGTGTGCGTGTGTGTGCGTTTGTGTCTGCACTTGTGCATGCGTGCTTGTGTGCGCGCATGCGTGCTTGTGTGTGTGTGTGTGTGTGTGTGTGTGTGCGCGTATGGGTGTGTGTGTGTGTTTCTAGAGGCCCATAAGTGTGAGCTGAGCTGCCAGTCCAAGGAGACGGGGGAAGTGGTGTTTATGAACCAGGTGATGCACGACGGGACGCGCTGCAGCTACAAAGACCTCTTCAGTGTGTGTGCCCGCGGGGAGTGCCTGGTACGTCGTCTACACAAGCGAGGGCCCTCCCACACACACTCAGACACACACACACACACACACACACACACATACAGACACACACACAGACACACACGCATATACACACACACATAAACACACGCACACGTGCGCACACGTGCGCACACACACACTTGGTTTGGTATCGTTTGGGTTTTATCCGATACCGGTGCCTACTCTGTACTTTTCAAACGGTTCCGGCGCTAAAACGGTAATTAAAAAAACAAAACCGTACACAGTACTACACACTTGCATGCATGCACGACTTGTGATGAGTTTCACATTAGGCACAAAGTCAGCGGACACTGAGTTCAATGGCAACGTTGTCTGCTAGCCTACTTGATATGCAAGATTTACGGTTGGCATTAAATTACTCGACTTACCCGAAGAGGAAAGGCTGCTGTGAGTGCTGTGACTCATAAATATATTTTGAAAAAATACAAATAATTACAAATAATATTAATTACTCGCTGAAAGCAGGCAGGCACGCAGCTATGCTGCTCGCGTTTACACTTGCGTGCATGGCGCAACATTACTGCCAAAATCATATTAAGTAATACGACGCAGGTGCGCAAGGCAGCCACAGGAGACCCCAACATTGTTTTCCACCGCTCGGTACCTCACCGTATTAATTCCCAAGTTTTGAAAATAAAAGTAGTATTTGGTATTTGAAGCGCATAAGAGACTTGATTTGTTTATTTGGTTTTGAACAGATAGTTTTGGATGCATGCATCGGCTTTGAGTTTGTTTGTTTTTTACTTTGAAATTACATTCAATCGCAACACACACACACACACACACACACACACACACACACACACACACACACACACACACACACACACACACACACACACACACACACACACACACACACACACATTCATACGCACACACAAGTATGCATGCCACACATTTACACACACACATACATGCATTATTTTCTAAAAGATCAGTATCAATATACCATCTCGTTCCCAGAAGCGCAGTGGTACTTTTAAGGATTCATAATCCCATGAATGCTAACGATGCACCTTATTGTATTCATTCTGTGTAGGCCTATAAATGTTTTGTATGTATGGCACTCAGGCTCACTAACCACACATCTCTTTCCTTTTCATCTAAATCAGTCCCTGGACACACAATAATAAGATCTCGGTGAACATTATGGACTTGTTGCTGTTGCTGTGATGCTCCCACATGTGTCCTTTTCATGCTACAGCGTCATTATTCCCGCCCATATCTCACGCACTGTGACCTTGTTTTGTACACACCCCGCCCCCCCCCCCAGCATGTTGCCTGTGACAAGGAAGTGGGATCCTACAAACAGGAAGACAAGTGCGGCGTCTGCGAGGGGGACAACTCCCACTGTCGCACCGTGAAGCTGACCCTCACCAAGACGCCAAAGAAAACAGGTTTGATGCCGTCAACCACAATAGTCGGTGTGGGGGGTGGGTGGGGGGGCGCGGTGGGCACAGCAGGCTCCAACCGCCCCTAGTTTGCCCCGACGATGAGCAAAGAAAATGCCATCCAGACACCGTACGCTGGTGTTTGATGGACATCCAAATAAGTGAGATGAGGTACCTGACCGTTACCTGTGTACCCTGTGTTACCCGTTGTCCCGGTAGGCCTGCTGAAAATGTTTGACATCCCAGCGGGCGCACGGCACATTGTGATCGAGGAGAACGGGACATCGCCTCATATAATCGGTGAGTGTCAGTTAAAAAAAAAGAGAGAGAGGAATCACAAAGGTGATGCCACAGCTCCTCAACCAATTATTATCATTGAATTGTATTTTTATCCTGTGTTTTTCCACTGCCGCTGGGCTGTTGCAGTGATCTAGTTTATCCGACGGGGGATTAAGAACGTCATTGATATAAAGTTGTGCAATTCAGTTTTTTTAATGTTTTTAAAAGAAAAAAATGCCTGTTGCCATGTCTGTAAGATTATATATCACCTGCTTTTGGTTCACACACAACAAAAGTGATAAAAAAAAAAAAGAGCAAATGAATCTGGTTCTCATTTGACAGTGAGAAGGAGGAAAGGGTGATGCAATGGCCCTACCAGCCAGCATTAATAGCATCTCTGGTCTGGATGACTCATTGAGGGTCGGTGTGAACCTGTTCCTACTTCCAGCAAAAACGGGTGACATAATTAACTCATAAAGGTGCATCATACCTCCAGTGTTATCTAGAACACCGGTTCCCAAACGCTTTCACCCCCAGACCCCAAATTGAAATCTACTAGTAGGGACCAAAAAGTTTTCAGCACCTCATAAAATATGCACATAAAATGTTTTAAAACTTTTAAATGAGTTTTTATAAACAGGTTTTTACTCTTTCTTTATCTTACCCCTATCTCAACCTTCTTTCCTCTTCCCTTCGTCCCTTCGCCTCAAAACCCCAATATCCAGCAACATGCTGATTCATCATTAGACTTAAAACTAAAAGCGATGCCCTGTAACGCTCTGAGGGGCATAATATTGTATCACCATGCATTTATTAAAAATGGTATTAAATAGTCAAACGCTGTGCAGTTATGCATTGTTGGTGAGAAGCTGTATGAAATCTGTTTATTGGTTTATTGGCTGGTGGGGTTCCCAAGGCGTTGGAAGGTTTAAATTATATATTATATAAATTATATAATGATCGCCCAGCAGGAACGTCGCAGCATCAAAGCTGAAAGATGGTGTATTCCATAATATCAGTACATCAGATGAAACACAGCTCAGAGGTAAGCGGCTGAATGGAGGAACAGAAAACGCCAACGCCGAAATACTTAATGGGGCTTTGGCCCACATGCTCTTCTTCTATCCTAAACATAACCGAGGAACGCCCTCGTCTCACATCCGGGGAACAGTTTTAACGTGAAGCGCTTAAGTTAAGTCTTATGTTCTTTTCTCTTCTTTACCCCGTCGGTACAGCTGTGAAGAACCAGGTCACCGGCCACTTTGTGTTGAACGCCAAGAGCGAAGAGGCCCAGTCCAAGGTGTTCATCGAGAACGGCCTGGAGTGGGAGTACTCCCTGGACCAGGATAGGGAGACCCTGAAGACCACCGGGCCGCTCTACGAGGCCATCGTGGTGCTGGTGAGCCCTCCTGCACCCCTCCTCCACCCCTTCCCCCCCCACCCCCCCCAACTCCTTCCCTCCCCCCTGCCACGGTGTTAGTTTTTTTTTCCCAGTCTACCCAGAATTCCCTTCGCCCTCTCCAGAAATAACCTCTTTTTGGGTTTGTGCCCCGCCCCCTCTGGGGGTCGTAGGTCATTCCCCAGGAGGAAGACGTGAAGATCAGCCTGACCTACAAGTATATCATCCACGAGGACCTGCTGCCCGAGATCACCAACAACAATGTGCTGCTCACGGAGCTGGACACCTACGAGTGGGCGCTGAAGAGCTGGTCTCAGTGCTCCAAGCCCTGCGGGGGAGGTGGGTGCAGCGGCTCGCCTCGTCGCCGTTGATAATGCACACGGATGTTTTGTTGATAAGATGTGTCTGTGTGTGTGTGTATGTGGGCGAGAACATGCACGTGTGTATGTGTGTGCGAGAGTGTGTTCTCACATTAGTACGTGTATGTGTGTGTCTATGTGAGAAAGTGGGTGTACCCACATAAGTTTGTGTGTGTGTGTGTGTGTGTGTGTGTGTGTGTGTGTGTGTGTGTGTGTGTGTGTGTGTGTGTGTGTGTGTGTGTGTGTGTGTGTGTGTGTGTGTGTACGCACATGCACGTCTGTGTCTTTGTTTGTGTGCGATTGTGTATGTGTGTGTGTCTCTGTGTCTGTGTTAGAGAATGGATGATCCCACATAAGTGTGTGGGTGTGTGTGTATACGCACATGCGAGTCTGCGTTTCTGTGCGAGTGTGTGTGTGTGCGTGTGTGTGTGTGTATGTGTATTTGTGTGTATGTGGGTATTTGCGCAACCGTGCGTTGGTGTGTCCACACGCTCATGTGCGTATGTATTGGGGAACCCTGATAAGCTGATCGTCCCCTCCCCCCTCATTCTAGGTATACAATACACCAAATATGGTTGCCGGGGGAAGAACAACAACCGATTGGTGAATCGCAACTTCTGCGAACCCAGCAAGAAGCCCAAACCGATCCGCAAACGCTGTAACATCCACGAGTGTGCCCAGCCCATGTGAGAGCAAGACCATTCAACCACATCACCGTCTCAACGTATAGCAGCACATAGCCAATTTGTATTTTTATCATTATATTATAATTTTGATATTATTATATGTATTATTCCGAAAATACTGTGTGAGATAACTCAACACCAACTTTCCACTTCGAGGAAGCAGAGTTTAAGGGCAGATGAACTTGGTAAAATGTTTTCTAAATGCCCTAGGTAACATGAACAAACTTTGAATAAGTTTCGATCTCGTTACAATCGTTTACGTCGGAACCGGATTGAATAAGAAAGGTTGGCAGAGCCTTCGGAACATTGATGTATTTATGAACGTTTAAAAAGGTGATGAAATGCACTTCCACCCCTTTTGGGATCAAGACTGAAGAAATACACTCCTCGATGTAGTATTTTGGGTTGGATCAGAGAAATATTGCATGTTATAGAGGAAGATTTTTTGTCTTTGTGTCCAGGACAAAACTTTTTGCACTGCAAATTAAAATAATTATTCTGAAAGTAGTAGTGAGCATTTGAGGTTTTAACAGAACTAATTGTTTTGGTCTGTTTGTTTTTTGCAAGTGTTTTGCAATACAAACAAAGATAATGAATCTGTGACCAACAAAAAGGCTGAACATTTCACTGAGGCCAAAACAATTGTTGGAATCCAGTTTAATAAATCGAGTTCCAAACGTTATGCACTCCAATCCAAGAGAATCATAATTAAAAAAGACGATGAGGATGAGGATAATTGGAATGTGAGAGAGATGTGTTATTTGATTGCAACACATTTTCTGGCTTAAAAATGTTAAAAGTTTTACGTTCAATTTATTCTAAAACTTTGAAAGCAATTATTTCTGTTTAAATGATCAAAGAAAGCAAATCAATGTCAAAACTTCAGCCCAAAGCGCACAGACCAGGGTCTGTGCGCTTTGGGCTGTACCTGACGTGAAGCCTTCTGCCTCTGAAGCCTTTGGTGGCAGCAGCTCAGCTAAGCGTGTTCCTGTGGACAGGTGGGTGGTGGAGGAGTGGACGCCATGCAGCAAGACGTGCGGGAAGCTGGGCTTCCAGTCGCGGGTGGTGCAGTGCCTGCAGTCGCTCCACAATGGCACCACCAGGCCCGTGCACGCCAAGCACTGCAGCGAGGAGCGGCCGGAGCTACGGCGCACGTGCAACAGCACGGTCTGCCCCGCCCAGTGGAGGACGGGGGCGTGGTCTCAGGTAGGTCTCCAGCCCAAAGGCGCCAGGTTCGAACCCAAAATGTACACGTTCTCTACCTTGAAAGTTTCAATCTTGAGAGAGAAGAGATTATTAATGACAGAAAAAGCACTGTATGCTGCTCGGATATTAGCATGTTTTAAGTGACTAAATAGCAAAAGGTAAAAGGTTTTCCTGCCTCTGTTTTTCCTATACTATGCTAAGTCAAATGCGTAAACTTTGTATAATTTAGTTGTGAGCAAACTTTCTCTTTTCAACCGTCCTTCAGAACATTGATTTGTTTGTTTCACTGCATTAATGAGCAGACAAAGGCAGTGAGGATCTTTAGAAGTCAGTTTAATTAATGGCCCGACATTAATCAGACTGTAAACCCAACAAGCATTATCGGACCATTAGTAGCTGTTCTGGCTGAAGAAAGCCGAAGAAAACACCTTGCCCTTCAAGGACAACGCCACAGAAAGATATGCTGTAGATTAACTGAAAGGCAGGACGGAGAATTTACACCTGTTCATTTATATATATAAATATATGAATATACATCGAGCGTCTTACAGTAACGTGAGTAAAAACACATTCCCTATAGTGGGAATGTGGCTTCTTAGTAAAGTCATTCAAAACTTGAAACAATTTCAAACAGGGTTTCAGAATACCTAAATCGGCTGTGTGTGTGTGTGTGTGTGTGTGTGTGTGTGTGTGTGTGTGTGTGTGTGTGTGTGTGTGTGTGTGTGGTGTGTGTGTGTGTGTGTGTGTGTGTGTGTGTGTGTGTGTCCACATGTGTGTATTCCTGACTGCCTTCCTGCCCATCCGTGTGTCTGTCTATGCTTGTGCGTGTCTGTCTATGTGTGTGTGTGTGCCTGCCTGCCTGTCTGTGCGTGTGTGCGTGTGTGTTTGTGCGTGATTGTGCATATGTTTGTGTGTGTGTGCTTTCCACCCAGTGTTCGGTGACCTGCGGGGAGGGCATCCAGCAGAGGCAGGTGGTGTGCAAGGCCAGCGACAACACCATCAGCCACTGTGATGGGGCAAAGCCGGACACCATTCTTATCTGCACCCTGAACCCCTGTCCGGGTAAGAGCCGGGCGAGAGAGCATGTGTGAGACTACAAGGACGAGGACACATTCTTATCTGCACCCCTGAACCCGGCCGGGAAGAGCCGGGCGAGCAGAGCAGTGTGCGGACGACACACAAGCACTGATGGGACGAGACAGACGAGAACGAGAGAAGAGAGAGAGAGAGAGAGAGAGAGAAGAGGAAGAGAGAGAGAGAGAGAGAGAGAGAGAGAGAGAAGAGAGAGAGAGAGAGAGAGAGAGAGAGAGAGAGAGAGAGAGAGAGAGAGAGAGAGAGAGAGAGAGAGCAGGTTATAGGGATGTTATATGGAGAGAGATATTTAGTGAGAGGGAAAGGGAGGGAGGGAGAGTGCGAGAGAGCAGGATAGAGGGATGTGGAGAGAGAGCGAGGGGGCAGGAAGGAGGGAAAGAGAGCGGGAGAGAGGGATGTGGAGAAGGAGCGAGAGGATGATGGATGTGAAGAGGAGGGTCAACAGTGATCGAGAGAACAAGAGAGAGGAAGAGGAAGAGACAAAAAGAGAATGAGAGGTGGACCGGTCGAGAGGGAGGGAGCAGAAGGAGATAGGGAGAGTGGGGGAAGAGATCAAGAGAGGTAGGGCGAGAAAGAGAACGCAAAGGCTCAACAATGAGATAGAGAGGGAGTGCGAGCTGGAGAGAAGAGAGGGAGAGAGAGTTGGTATAGAGAACACCTCTGGGGTGGCTGCCGCTGAGTTTTCTCTGTGTTTTTGTGATGGGTTCTGACAGCTCCAGCTGTTTATAATTATATTCTTATGCCAGAGGAAAACACACACACACACACACACACACACACGCACAGAAACCAGCAGATCCGGTCAATCCAGCATGAGTGCGCAGTGTGAGTGTTGGCCTGCTTACCATAGCTTCTCTTCACACCCAATTCCCCTTTCAGACCAGATGTTATTCATCGTTGAGGCTTTCTTCGTTGGCCCACATTTTGATATTATTCATTTCAAGTCACCTTTTTGTTTTATACAAAGGTGTATTGTTGATTACTTGGAGGCAAAGCTACTGGAAGTTAAGCCTTGCGTCGGTTCAGGCAGCTACTATGGCTGGGCGCTCATGACTCCGGATACTTTCTTTTTTTGAGTCACTACACTACTAGTTATCCTTGGATATTTTGATTAAATTTGAATGAAATAAATAATGAAAGAGCGTGACCTAACATAACGCTGATAAAACTTGAATACATTACCTCGTCCTCTGAACCCGGTTTCTGCCGCAGGTCAAATAACACGTCAACAGCTCGCCCACAGAGACTTCACGCTACTTCACCACTTTGCTAAACTACTTTTCTTTTGTTTTTGTTTTATTGAGAGCCCCCTAGGGGCAGAAATTACCCTTAAAGGAATAATATGTAACATTCCCGAATGAAAATATGTAAAAACCACTCAATGTCGGCACCCAGAGAAATCAGTTTTTCTAATGACTAACGAAGTATGCACTTTGCTGCATAACTTCTGGGGAAACACACAAAAACATCCAGTCCTCCAGTAGGGACCTAATTTAATTGTTATGATATTCAATTCAATATCCAATATTGTTGTAACTTACTACGATGTGCCAGCCTCAATTGTTCGTTACCTTGATTCCCTTTTTTCCTTTCTCTTCCATCTGTGAACCGGCCCCCTCGCTGTGGACACTAAATCCAAATAGGATGATATGGTGTCCTTCCTTTCCGACAGCAGGAATGCGGATGCTGACATGAGTGTGTGCCCACATTGTCCTCAAAATCAAGTTCATTTGATTGCTGAGTTTGATTGCGGCCTGTCATTAAGCGCAGGCACTGTGCCTTGCCAGCCAACTGGGAAAGCGTGCAATTTGCAATCATAGAAGATGCTGTGTGTCACATGTGACCATTGAACCATCATATATGACAACAGATTGAGTGAGACTTTGACTGAGAAAAACGTCAACCACGTACTGTGCTTAATTAGTTACACACCATTGTAAAGGTCCTACCAGTGGGAATGGGTTTGGTGGTAAAAGCTACCTCCTTTTCTTATTATTGTTGTTAATAATGTCACATGCGCAGCATAAGAGCTGTATATACTGTACGATGCCCGTCCACAAATTAACCGCAACATTAGCATTTCATCCACGGTCATTGTACTCAGTACATCCCTGCCCGTTGTGTGAATATGCACGCAGTACGGCCCTTGTAAACAGGAAGAGTAGGCTGAAGGTAACAAGACCACAAGGCTCTTTTACTGTCTGTATGAACCCATACTTATGTACGGTATGAGTAGGAGGACATATATAATGTGTTAACATCTCCCATGAATGAAACACTGTATTCTATACCACTCTCACTTTATCCCTTCCTCCATCTCCCTTACTGAACCCGACAGGTCAGTCGTCGCCTTCGCCACTCGACTCTGCGTCGGCGGTGAACTCTTCGGGGAAGGACGACAACGTGTACCAGAGAGCTTCTGAAAACCCCGTCCACAAACTTTCCTCCAGTGAGGCCACGAGTACTAGGATGAATAATAATGACACAAATGCAAAAAATATAAATGATAAATATAATATATGTTTACATTTACATTTGGGGAATTTAGCATTTAGACGCTTTTATCCAAGGCGATTTGTCCGAAGAAACAATATGTCACTGTCGGTACAGTAAAGATATTCATAGAAACCAATAACTATTTTTAAGCGCCAGGATGTACATCATACAGGGGTGTATTTAGGAGAGTAAGGGAGGAGAATAAATATATAGATTTAGATAGCATGAGATAAAATATATATATATATATATCATGACGATAGCATAAGGGCATACAGTAAGTGTGTGTTTATGTGTGCCCTAAATGTAAATGTAATGTAAGTGGGTGCATCCATACATGGTTGCCCCCATGCTGAGGTTTCGGTGCTGAACTTTGACCGGTGCTGTCCCCGGCTTGCCACCAAGCGTGTGTTTGTGTTTGTGTGTGTCCAGATGAGCCGTGTCTGGGGGACAAGTCCATCTTCTGTCAGATGGAGGTGCTGGCGCGATACTGCTCCATCCCTGGCTACAACAAGCTGTGCTGCGAGTCCTGCAACAAGAAGGACGGACCCCTCACTGAGCCCAACCCCGGGGGCCGCCAGGAGCCCTCCCGCCCCACCGCCCGGCCCCACGCCCCCTCCCCGTCCGTCGCTCCCCAGGGGCTGGTCAGCACCTCCCAGAGCCCCCCACAAACCACTAAAGCCAGCGGGCGAAGGCCTCGCTCCACCTCCCAGGGACTGACCACCACCACCGCCACCCACGTCACCGCCCACGCAAGCTCCGCCTTCACCGCCACGCCCAATCAGGACCCCCGTGAAGCCTCCTCGTCCTACGCGGCCGCCGTGGCGGTGACCTCAGAGACCCCCAGCAACACGAACGCAGACCCCCGGTCACTCCCGCCTCTGGGGTTGCCACGGCCCACAGACTCCCCCCTCTCCTCTTCCTCCTCCTCCTCCTCCCCCCCTCCCTCCCTCTCCCCCTCCTCCTCCCCCGACAGTATCGCCGCCGCCAGGTCTAGAAGAGACACATTAGGTGGACCTGAGTGGAGGCGGGCTCACAGAACAGAAGGCGGTCCCTGAAGACGTGGACAGCCAGCCGGCGGCGTTGCCATGGGGACGCGTGGACGTGAATACTCCTTCCAGTCCTCGGTCAGCTCATTCCAATGCCATCCGACGGGCTTACACTATTGCTGCGAATTTGTGTTTTGGTTTTATCCTTTTTTTTTTATTATTATTATTATTATTTATTTATTATTATTATTATTGTAATTATTATTTTTATTTTCCATGCCAGTGGACTTAAACCAGTAATGGTTACCTCAGCAAAGAAAACAGAAGCAGAGCCGTCTCAGTGCATTCACTCTGCCCCTCTCGGCTTCAAATATGAAATGGAAGATGAAAACTAACAGAAAACACAGAAGTTGTTAAATGAAGGTGCTGTAAATGAAATGACTACAAAACATGTTTCAAAAAAATGTGACGACTGCATCGCTAGCATTTCCGTTTGTGTCCGTGTACAGTTATGTTGAGCATTTTTTCCAAGTGCATTAGAACTACTATTGAAATTGTATTGTGAATGGGGCGGGGCCTGCGTCACTCGTGATAGAGAGCCTTGCAACAACTCTCTGTTCTTGGTGCTCATTCGTTCTTTTTTTTTTACCCGAAAACATAACCGGCCATCCTCATTGGTTGAGAATCGAGTCCATTTGCAAGCCCACTGTAGCATGCTCTTCCTTTGCAGTGATGGAAGCCACATGCTCAAAAAGATAAGTATAAAAGCTAAGTATAAAATACACTTTAGTCATTTTTTTGTAACTGATATATTTTTTAAATAATATTGTATATAGTGTAAATTTCAAGGTGTTATATGAAAAAAATAAGTAACATCAGGCAATGTAACGGGAAAGCATAGTGGTATTCGGGAAGTGCATTCAAAATGGCAGAAGTCAACGGAAAGGGGATGTTACTGTGGTTTTTGTTCAAGTTAGTATTTGCTGCATTGCAGTTTATAACATTATAATGTGTATTGTATAGTTCTTGTATATACGTACATGAATGAAAGCTTTAAATGTTAATATTTATTGAATTTTTTAATGGTAAAGAAACTAGAAAAAGTACAAGTTTAAACAAATTTGGAATTCTTTGTTGTCTAATGTCTTTATTCCATTAGAATCAAAATATCTTAATTTTTTTCTTCATATCGCTTTAATGTGACTGAAACTTCGGGTTTAAGATTTCATTAGAGCTTGTGCATTCATTAGGGCTTGTGTAAAAAAAAAAATGATTCTTTAGTTTTGTTTCTGTGGTTCTGTATGTTGTACGTACTTCAAACAAAACATGTAACCTATGGAAGCAATCTCATGATATATTGTACTTATTTAGACAATTTACTTATCAAAAATAATTCAGACTTATTATTTTAATTTACAGCATTGACCTCTGAGCAGATTATTCCCCTTTCAGAGCAGTCATTTGTTACGTTCCGACAAACAATCCAGACAACCACATCCATTCCTATAGGGGCCGTGTTATTCCTTTGAAGACCCACAGAATCAGTCTCCCTATGGTCTGCTGCTCGCCACATGCCACTTTGGACCATGAGTCTCTAGCCATTTTGTAAACAGTGAACGTCTGTTACATCTTAGAAGAGAGGAAGAGCTGAAACTCTTACACTGGCCTTCCTTTTTCAACGTAGGTATTTACTGTTATTAGATGGCCTTCCCATTGATTTATACCAGGCGGCTGTACCATAATAGGATTCCTACGTCTCCTCCTCCTCCTCTTCCTCGAGTCAGGAAAAAAAAACCTTTGCATCCAGGAGGAGCCATGTCAGACGGCTGTTGTTCTTGTCTGGCAGAGGCTCAAAGATAAAGCAGCTATAGGGTCTCCTCTGCTCTGTCACCATGAAACACCCGGCCGGTCAGTATCACAGTCAGTAGGCTATTGTAGGATCAGCAAGGAAAATCGATTTAAAAATGGCACTATTCAGCATACATATGGTTTTAGGGCTGTAAAATCAGAGACATGTCATGATTAAGCGGGTCTAGCTCCCCTCCCGTAGGCCTACACATGATTTCTGTCCGGTAGGATACGAGATAGACCCGCCAATTACAATAGTGTATCTAATAGGAGGCGGGATAAATACGATGACTGTGAAGAAGACAGCAGGCATTTTCAACAACAAAAAAATTGCTGCCACTTTGTAGCCTACTTTCAATTTCATCACTGGTTCACATACAGGTTGACGATGCACCATCACAGCTTTTCACCTCAGCAAGGATCTTGTCTCTTAACATTTTTTTTCCATCGCTAAGTGAGGTCTTCAACCATGACTCTCCCAGCCGAAATTGCTTTGTGTGGGAGGGGAACCTATCTGCAGAGTCTTCTTGTTCCCAGGCAACCCTATACTACCCCAATTTCAAAAATAATCGTGTGGGGTCAAGTGTCGTCTTGCCTAGCAAAGTTTGGGTCACTCCGCGCCCGCCACACTTAAAGGTTGGGTATGGAATTCTCTTTTTTGGCCATTTTTGCAAAATTACTTGAAATCCTTATCATAACCCACTTACAGCCACTGAGTTCGAAGTACTGACATGAAAATTAAACAAGTCAATCATCTGTGGAACGAGACGTGTTTGCAGCTGTATCTGACGCTCAGGAAGTCCCGTTGGGCAATCAGATTCCGAGCCGTTTCTGACGACAAACTCATGCGCGTAACCATGGTTTCAGTTCCGAAGCGTTTGAGCACCTGGGGCCTCATTACAGAAACTTCCTAATTCTGAAATCCTTTCCTATCTTGAGATAGGAAGGCAAGATAGGAATATAATGATTAATTACAGTTGCTGAGGGTAACGTTACATTAATTACATAAATTGAATTGGATATACCAACAAACTATCAGGAGGACCATATTCCATGGTATTTATATCCAGCATACTTATTATTACATTAGTCATACATTATTTCTTTACCTTTTACATTATAATTTTTCTACTTGCGTTTCTAAAACATATAATCATTAATTCACCATTGCAACACACAAGACCTATTCTCCAAACATAATCTCCAACACATTTTGTCGCTGTTGCCACCTTGACGTGTTGAATGCTGTTCCATCGGTGCGCCTCCTCCACCCGCACAGACAGGATCGTAGGGCTCCTCCACACTGGCCTCCATCACCGCCTCCAGCTGGAATACCTCCCTGGCCCCCGACAGCAGCACCTTAGTGATCACGTCGCCATTGGCCTGGACAACACAGCGCAGCAAGTAGGCTATCACAGTAAGTATCAGCAAAAGAAAAAGTTACAATGCTTTCGCCTTACAAATTGCACTATGTTTTTAAGGCAGTCGAATCAGATAGGCTACATGATTAAGCAGCTCTAGGTGACTAGGTGTCTTCGAACAAGGACGCTCACTGGTTTGGCTGCGGGAATCGACGGCAGAACCTATCGGCTGTGGGTCAAATACTCTAGCTCCTCTAATTGGCAAATAGTCGATACAAAGAAAACTGAACATATTGCTAGATAGAACAGTACAATGATTGATTCATGAGACAAAGCAGCTCACATACTCAAACCCAAACACACCCACACATATTAGAGGAAATCGGAAGGCACCAAATGGATGATGACTTCCCCTGCATCTCCATCTTCCATTACTCCACTTTCTTCAAGATTCCCAGCACCTGCTGCGTCACCTTTTGTCCTTGGTGCACTAACACCAACTTCTCTCAGCTAGACCTGCCTTACGTTGTTGGTTTTGGCCTCCTCTGCAATAAGTATATTTATATCCATATATCTATCCTAACTTAATGTTTTTTGTCAAAGCCATAATAACTGTGAGAATTGTAGAGAGCACAAACTTTTTCGATAAACAACCTTCAAACAAAGGTTTTTCCTGTGAATTGTCTGCCATTGTCATCCACCTTGGCAATTTGATCTGTCCCAGCAGTTGCATCACGCTGATCTCTTGCCCAGTGGTGTAGTCTATTTTATTGTAGTGGGTATACTGTGATGATTTCCCTCCCAGCCTCGTACAAACCCGCCCCACCGGTACGTGTACGTGTGTGGCGCTTATGGGGTGTCGCAACACACTCACCAACAGGGTCTACAACCCGCTGATTTAAGAGTATAACGATTATCAACAATCATGGAAAGCTGAATAGGTTTATCAGTTTTAATAACGTTATGAACAAATAGAACACAAAAATGACAAGTTGTCCTTTGTATATCTATAGTAGCAATAGCACATGCTAAACAAGATCAAAAATCTACTCAAAAATTAATTTAATGAACTGTTTACAACCATGGCTAACCAGTGCATGAGAAGGAGAGATGAAAGGAGACTAATGTTTACACTTTCAATTGCTCTAATATTTAGCTCTTACTGTTGTTATCTAACATACCAATACAAGTAATTTGAATTGTGTAAAAGTCTGAAATTACTGCACCTTAAAAATGACCATGAATTAAGCTTATACTCTCGTTTGGCATAGTGATTAACTTTAATGAATTTCTTCAATTGTGTATACCAACTGCATGTGGGCTGACATTTACCGAACTTTATTTCCCTCCACTCTAACCAAGGATGCCTGTTTTTAAATTCCCTAGCCTGGCACCCAGTCCGAAAGGCTAAAAGTAACATAATCTAAAAGTAACAAGGGGATTAAGTGGGATTAAAACATTGTCTTCTGTTGACTACTTGTTACGTGGCTTACACCTTAATATGGGAGGACTGGACACAACACACACAACACACACACAACACACACACACACACACACACACCACACACACACAACACACACACACCACACACACACACACAACACACAACACACACACACACACACACACACACACACACCACACCACACACCACACACACACACACACAACACACAGTTTTCTGTTGTGTCTTTGCTAGTCTCCATAGCTCTAGTAGTGGAATCTGCAGCTGCACGGTCAATTTAAGTAGCAGCAGTAGATTTTGGGCCAGGCTTAAAACTAACTAAAACACTGAAATAGTGTAGTTTGCTTTTCAAATTGTAATGTTGAATGTGATTGTAGCATGTAGCCTGGGACTCTTTAAGTGTTTGTGTTATGTTTTTTATCGTTGTATCCAGTTGTTTTAACTGTTGCTTTAACTGTATCCATTGTTATGCCAATTGTTCCCGCGTTTAACTTTCAATCTGGGTGGGCTGCTAATCATAGCGCGAGAAGGAGGGGCTCGGCCCGACAACTAACATGCAGAGATGCAGGGGCAGCTTCGCTTCACCACTGCTGTTACCCCCTTTATGTTTTATTTGATATTGGGCAATAAAAATGACAGTGTTACCCTTATGTTTTGATTGATAAAAAAACGACAGTGTTACCCCTTATGTTTTATTGATGAGATATAAAACGACAGTGTTACCCCTGTATATTTGATGACATATGAGTGTTGCATGACGGGCAATAAAAAAATGACAGTGTTTCCCCTTACGTTTTATTTTTTGATGGCCATTAAAAAACAACAGGGTTACCCCTTATGTTTTATTTGATGACGGGCAATAAAAAACGACTGTGTTACCCCTTACGTTTTGTTTGATAAAAAACGACAGTGTTACCCCTTTCGTTTTATCTGATGACGGCAATAAAAAACAACAGTGTTACCCCTTATGTTTTATTTGATGACGGGCAATAAAAAACGACAGTGTTACCACCTACGTTTTAACTGATGACGGGCATTAAAAAACAACAGTGTTACCCCTTATGTTTTATTTGATATCGGGCAAAAAAAAAAGACAGTGTTACCCCTTACGTTTTGTAAGATAAAAAACAACAGTGTTACCCCTTATGGTTTTTTGATATCGGGCAATAAAAAACGACAGTGTTACCCCATATGTTTTATTTGATATCGGGCAAAAAAAAAGACAGTGTTACCCCTAACGTTTGGTAAGATAGAAAAACAACAGTGTTACCCTTATGTTTTTTTTGATATCGGGCAATAAAAAACGACAGTGTTACCCCTTACGTTTTATTTGATGACGGGCAATAAAAAACAACAGTGTTACCCCTTTTGTTTTATTTGATATTGGGCAATATAAAACGACAGTGTTACCCCTTATGTTTTTTTTTGATATCGGGCAATAAAAATTGACAGTGTTATCCCTTACGTTTTGTTTGATAAAAAATGACAGTGTTACCCCTTACGTTTTATTTGTTGACGGACAATAAAAAACAAACAGTTTTACCCCTTATGTTTATTTGTTAAAAAACGACAG
The DNA here is from genome assembly GCA_900291075.1 of Melanogrammus aeglefinus. Lineage (NCBI taxonomy): Eukaryota > Metazoa > Chordata > Actinopteri > Gadiformes > Gadidae > Melanogrammus > Melanogrammus aeglefinus. The sequence goes on from OLKM01001486.1 coordinate 122,221, forward strand.
TGTTACCCCTTACGTTTAATTTGATAACAGGCAACAAAAAACAACAGTGTTACCCCGTATGTTTTATTTGATAAAAAGCAACAGTGTTACCCCTTATGTTTTTTTTGATATCAGGCCATAAAAAAATGACAGCGTTACCCCTTACGTTTTGTTTGATAAAAAACAACAGTGTTACCCCTTACGTTTTATTTGATAACGGGCAACAAAAAACAACAGTGTTACCCCTTATGTTTTATTTGATGACGGGCAATAAAATACAACAGTGTTACCACTTATGTTTTATTTGATAAATAACGACAGTGTTACCCCTTACGTTTTATTTGTTGACGGGCAATAAAAAACGACAGTGTTACCCCTTATGTTTTATTTGATATCGGGCAATATAAAACGACAGTGTTACCCCTTATGTTTTTTTTGATATCGGGCAATAAAAAATTACAGTGTTACCCCTTACGTTTTGTTTGATAAAAACGACAGTTTTACCCCTTACGTTTTATTTGTTGACGGACAATAAAAAACAACAGTGTTACCCCTTATGTTTTTTTTGATATCGGGCCATAAAAAAATGACAGTGTTACCCCTCACGTTTTGTTTGATAAAAAACGACAGTGTTACCCCTTACGTTTTATTTGATAACGGGCAATAAAATACAACAGTGTTACCCCTTAAGGTTTTTTTTTATAAAAAAACGACAGTGTTACCCCTTACGTTTTATCTGATGACGGGCAATAAAATACAACAGTGTTACCCCTTACATTTTATTTGATATCGGGCAATAAAAAATTATAGTGTTACCCCTTATGTTTTCATTGATAAAAAACGACAGTGTTACCCCTTATGTTTTATTTGATATCGGGCAATAATAAAACGACAGTGTTAACCCCTTACGTGTTTATTTTTGATATCGGGAATAATAAAAAATGCAGTGTTACCACTTATTTTTTTATTTGATATAAAAACGACAGTGTTACCCCTTGTTTTGTTTTGATATCGTGCCCAATAAAAAAACAACAGTGTTACCCCTTATGTTTTAATTGATGAGCATGGGCCAATAAAAATACGAACAGTGTTACCCCTTATGTTTATGTTGATAAAAAATGACAGTTTTACCCCTCACGTTTTATTTTGATGACGGGCCATAGAAAAAACAGATAAAAAGCGACAGTGTTTACCCCTTACATTTTATTTGATAAAAGAAACAACAGTGTTAGGTTCATGGGTAGTTAGGTTATAGTGTCATACTCAGGGGCAACACAAACACTCAAGCTAGGAGGAGCTCTGGTGATCGAACTAGCAACCTATTGGTTAGGTAACAACTGCTCTACATCCTGAGCTAAAGCCCAATTTTTTATATCATAAAAAACGACAGGCTTACCACTTATGTTTTATTTGATATACGGGCAATAAAAAACGACAGTGTTACCCCTTATGATTTTATTTTGATATCGGGCATAAAAAATGACAGTGTTACCCCTTATGTTTTGTTTAATAAAAAACGACAGTGGTTACCCCTTACGTTATTTGATGATCGGGCAATAAAAACGAACACAGTGTTACCCCTTATGTTTTTTTTTGATATCGGGCAATAAAAAATGACAGTGTTACCCCTTACGTTTTGTTTAATAAAAAACGACAGTGTTACCCTTATGTTTTTTTTGATGTGAAGCGCAATAAGAAAGACAGATAAAAAGCGACAGTGTTACCCCTTACGTTTATTTTGATAAATGATGTGGAGCTAAGGGGAATAGACACAGAAAACAACCTATGGTTAGGTGACAATTACATCTACGTCTGAGTCTAAGACAACATTAAGTTAAGTTAGTTAGATAAGTGTCAAACTCAGGGACACGACAAACACTCAAGCTACGAGGAGCTTGATGACGAGACTAGCAACCTATTAGATAGGTTATCAAAGTGTTCTTACATCCTCGAGCTTAAATGACCAATTTCTCGTTAGTTGGAATAAAAACGACAGTGCTTACGCCCTTATTGTTACATCTGTACGTAACGTGGACAATAAAAAACGACAGTAGGTTCAGTAGTTAGGGTTAAGGTGTCATAGTCTGCGGACAAAATCACATCAAATAGGATGAACTGGAGATCGAATTAGCAAACCCTTACGTATTGTGTTAATAAGAGACGACACAAATCTACACTCCTGAGCTAAATCGATTTTATATTTGGCAAATAAACAAACGACAGTGTTACCCCTTACGTTTTATTTGATGACGGGCACATAAAAAAAAACAGTGTTACCCCTTACGTTTTGTTTAATAAACAAACGACAGTGTTACCCCTTACGTTGTATTTTGATGAAGCGCAAATTAGTAGAAAAGACAGATAAAAAGCGACAGGTGGTTACCTCCTTACATCTGAGCTTTCATTTTGATAAAAAGGACTGAGCTGGGGATCGTATCTCAGCGGCATAACTATATGGTTTAGGTGATACATACTGCTTCTACAAACACTGAGCTAGAGAAACCTTACGTTATTGTAAATAAAAAACGACCAGTGTTACCCCTTACGTTATTTGATGAACGGGCAATAAAAAACGACAAGTGTTACCCTTATGTTTTTTTTTGAACTATCAGCGGCAATAAAAAATGACAGTGTTACCCCTTACGTTTTGTTTAATAAAAAACGACAGTAAGGTTCAGGGTAGTTAGGGTTAAGTGTCATAGTCTTGGGACAAACAATCCCTCAGCTAGGATGATGAGCTGGGGGAGTCGGAACTAGAACCCTTATTGGTTAGGTGACAACTAATCTACGTCCTGAGCTAAAATCCCATTTAATTTTTTGAAAAAAACAACAGTCTTTACCCCTTACGTTTTATTTGATGACGGAATAAAAAAAAAAGACAGTGTTACCCCTTATTTTTTTTATTGATATCGGGCAATAAAAAAACGACAGTGTTTACACGCCCTTACATTTTATTTGATATCGGCAATAAAAAAATGTATAGTGTTACCCTTATGTTTTCATTGGATAAAAATACACAGGTTATCCACATAAGTTCTATTCAGATACGGGCGATCTATAAAACGAACAAGTTACCCCTTACGTTTTATTTTGATATCGAATCTAAGAATGCAGTAGTTCCATCTTATGTTTTATTTGATAAAAACACACAGTGTTACCCCTTCGTTTTATATTTGATATCGTGAAATAAAAACAACAGTGTTACCCCTTATGTTTATTAAATTGATGAGGGCAAATAAAATACAACAGTGTTACCCTATGTTTTATTTGATGAAACTAAAAACGACCAGTTTTACCCTTACGTTTTATATTGATCGACGGGCCATAGAAAAAGAGACAGTGTTACCCCTTATGTTTTTTTTTGATGTCGGGCAATAAAAAAAAGACAGATACAAAGCGACAGTTGTTACCCCCTTACATTTTATTTGATAAAAGACAACAGTTAGGTTCAGGGTAGTTAGGGATAAGTGTCATACTCAGGGGCACACAAACACTCAGCTAGGAGGAGCTGGTGATCGAACTGAGCAACCTATTGGTAAGATAACAACTGTGCTCTACATCCTGAGCTATAAGCCCAATTTTTTTAATTGATAAAAAACGACCAGTCTTCACCCCTAATGTTTTATTTGATGACCGGGCAATAAAAAACGACAGTGTTTACCCCCTTACTTTTTTTTTTGATAACCAGGACAATGAAAAATATAGTGTTACCCCTTAAATTTTGTTCAATAAAAAAACGACCAGTGTTACCCCTTACGTTATTTGAATGAACGGGCAATAAAAAACACAGTGTTACCCTTATGGTTTTATTTGAATATCGGGCAATAAAAAATGACAGTGTTACCCCTTAAAGTTTTGTTTATAAAACAACGGTGTTACCCTTATGTTTTTGTTGAAGTGTAAGGCAATAAGAAAAGACAGAGATAAAAGCGGACAGTCGTTACCCCTTACGTTTTATGTTGATAAAAGATGAGCTGGGTGATCGTATAACTAGCAACCTATTGGTTAGGCTGACAACTGGCTCTAACGTCCTTGAGCTAAGAAATTACTATTTATTTAATAAAAAACCGACAGCTTTACCCCTTACGTTATTTGATGACGGGCAATAAAAACAATACAGTGTTACCAGCCTGCCTGTATGAGTGGTTTTTTTTTTGATACCGGCATAAAAAATGACAGTGTTCACCCCTTAACGTTTTTGTTTAATAAAAAACGACAGTAGGTTCAGGGTAGTTAGGGTTAAGTGTTCATAGTCTGGGAAAACAACAATCCCCCAGCTAGGATGAGCTGGGGATGACACTAGCAAACCTAATTGGTTAGGTGACAACTAATCTACGTCCTGAGCTAAATCCATTATCTTATTTGACAAAATAACAACATTTTTTACCCCTCACGTTTTATTTGATGACGGACATAACAAAACAACAGTGTACCTACTTATGTTTTATTTGATTCGGCGCAAAAAAAAACGACAGTGTTACCCCTTATGTTTTATTGATGAAGGGGCAATAAAAAACGACACTCGTTTACCCCTTATGTTTTAATTTGATATCGGGCAATAAAAAACGAACAGTGTTACACCTGGATGGTTTTTTTTTTGAGATCTGGGCAATAATAAAAATGACAGTGTTACCCCTTACGTTTATATTTGTTGATGGGCATTAAAAAAAACAACAGTGTTACCCCTTATGTTTTCTCTTGATAAAAACCGACGTGTTACTACCCCTTGACGTGTTTATCTGATGACGGGCAAAAAAAAAAACAGTGTTACGCCCTTATGTTTTATTTGATAACGGCAAAAAAAGAGACAGTGTTACCCCTTACATTTTGTCAGATAAAAACGACAGGTGTTACCCCCCTATGTTTTTTTTGATGAATATCTGGGCTATAAAACTCCAAGTGTATACCCTACGTTTTATTTGATGACGGGGGCAATAAATAGAAAACAACAGTGTTACCCCTTATGTTTTTTTTTTTTGATATGATATCGGGCATAAAAAATTGACAGTGTTACCCCTACGTTTTTGTTTAATAAAAAAACGACAAGTGTACCCCTAATGTTTTTTTTGATGTAAGGCAATAAAAAAAGACCATAAAAACGACAGTGTTTACACCCTTACGTTTTATTTGATAAAAGGACGAGCTGGGGATCGAAACTAAGCAACCCTATTGGTTAGGTGACAACTGGCTCATACGTTCCTGAGCTAAGAACATTTATTTATTTAACAAAAAAACAACATTTTTACCCCTTACGCTTATATTTGAATGACGGGCCATAAAAAACACAGTGTTACCCGCTTTATGTTTTATTTGATATCGGGGGCAAAAAAAAAACGACAAGAGTTACCCCTTATGTCTTATTTGAATGAAGGGCCATAAAACGACGCTGTTACGCCCTTATGTTTTATTTGATATCGGGCAATAAAAAACGACAGTGTTAACCCCTTACGTTTTGTTGATTAAAAACGAACAATCTTACCCCTTACGTTTTATCTGATGACGGGCAATAAATAACAACAGTGTTACCACCTTACGTTTATTTGATCAGGCCAGAATAAAAAATGATAGTGGTACCACTTATGATTTGATTGATTAAAAAACGACAGTGGTTACCCCTTATTGTTTCTTTTGAATGACGGGGCCAAATAAAAAACAACAGTGTTATCTTTATGTTTTATTTGATAAAAAACGACAGTGGTTACCCCTTAATGTTTTATTTGATGAACGGGCAAATATAAAACGACAGTGTTTTACCCCTGATGTTTTATTTTTATATCGGGCAACAAAAAATGACAGTGTTACCCCTTACGTTTATTGTTGATCGGCATAAAATAACAACCAGTGGTTTACCCCTTAAGTTTTATCTGATGACGGGCAAAAAAACAACAGTGGTTACCCCTTGTGTTTTATTGATGACGGGCAATAAAAAACACAGTTTACCCCCTTAATGTTTAAAATTGATATCGGCAAATAAAACGACAGTGTTTACCCCTCTACGTTTTATTTGATGACGGGCAAATAAAAAACAACAGTGGTTACACCTTATGTTTTATTTGATATCGGGCAAAAAAAAGACAGCGTTACCCCTTAACATTTTGTGATAACGACAGTGTTACCCCTTATGTTTATTTTTGATATCGGCCCAAATAAAACGACAGTGTTACCCCTTACGCTTTAATTTGATGACGGGCAAATAAAAAACGACAGTGTTAGCCCCTTACTTTTAATTTTGATGACGGGCCAATAAAAAACGACAGTGTTACCCTATATGTGTTATTTGATATCGGGCAATAAAAAATGACAAGTGTTTTCCCCTTAATGTTTGATTTGATAAAAAACTGACAGTGTTACCTTAGTTTTAACTTGAATAAAAAAACGACAGTGTTAACCCCTTAAAAGTTTTATTTGATGACGGCATAAAAAACACACAGTGTTATCCTTTATGTTTATTTGATAAAAAAACAGACAGTTTACCTCCCGTATGTTTATTTGATGACGGCAATATAAAACGACAGTGTTACCCCCTGAATGGTTTTTTTTATATCGGGCAATAAAAAAGACAGTGTACCTTACGTTTTTATTTGTTGATTGGCATTAAAACCCAGTGTTACCCCTTAACGTTTTATCTGAATGAACGGGCAAAAAAAAACAAATGTTACCCCCCTTATGTTTATTAGATGACGGGCAAATAAAAACACAGTGTTACCCCCTTAATGTTTTAAATTGATATCGGGCAATAAAAACGACAGTGTTACCCTTACGTTTTAATTTGGAATGACCGGGCATAAAAAAACAACAGTGGTTACCGCCCTTATGTTCTTACATTTGAGTATCCTGTTGCCCGTACGAGTGGGCAAAAAAAAAAAGAACAGTGGTTACCCTTAACATTTTGTAGATAAAAAACGACAGTGTTACCCCTTATGTTTTTTTTGATATCGGCCAATAAAAAACGACAGTGTTACCCCCTTACCGCTTTATTTGATGACGGGCAAATAAAAAACGACAAGTGTTACCGCCCTTACGTTTTATTTGATGACGGGCAATAAAAAACGACAGTGTTACCCCTTTATGTTTATTGATTCGGGCAATAAAAATGACAGTTGTTTTCCCCTTATAGTTTTGAATTGATAAAAAACGACAGTGTTACCCCTTATGTTTTACTTGAATACACGACAGTGTTACCCCCTTATGTTTTATTGAGATGGCAATAAAAAACTACGTGTTACCCTTATGTTTATTTGATAAAAACGACAGTGTTACCCCCCCTTAGGTTTTATTCTGATGACGGGCAATATAAAATATCAGTGGTTACACTTATGTTTTTTTTTTCATGTTCTGTTGGCAATAAAAAATGACAGTGTTACCCTTACGTTTTAATTTGGTTGATGGGCAATTAAAAAACAACAGTCTTAACCCCCTATGTTTTTATTTGATGTCGGGCAATAAAAAACGACAGTGTTTACCGTCCTTATTTTTATTTGATGACCGGGCAATTAAAAAACGACAGGTGTTTACCCTTATGTTTTATTTGATATCGGGCAATAAAAAAACGACAGTGTTACCCCCTAAAGGATTTGCTTGATAAAAAATGACAGTGTTAGCCCTTAATGTTTTTTTTGATATCGGCAATAAAAAACGACAAGTGTTACCCCTTACGCTTTAGATGACGGGCAATAAAAAAACGACAGTGTTACCTAATGTTTTATTTTGATATCGGGCAATAAAAATGGCAGTGTACCCTTATGTTATTGATAAAAAACGACAGTGTTTACGCCCTTATGGTTTTAATATTGAATGAACGGGCATAAAAAAACTTTCAGTGTTACCTCCTTTGTTTATTTGATAAAAACGACAGGTGTTTACCCCTTAGTGTTTATTTGATGACGGGGCCATAAAAAAAGACAGTGTTACCGCCTTAATGTTTTATTTGGAATGACGGGCGCAATAAAAAACAACAGTGATATGAAAAGCAAGGTTAGAACAAGTTGGGGAGAACAGCGTGGCGTTTTTTCCTTTGTTCGCCTTTATTATGAGGCAAGCGAACAAGGCCAATAATAAACTAACACAAAAGCCCGTAAATCAAAAGGATCCAATACGGTTTGGCAGAATCTCCTGCTCTCAGCTTCCTCTTCAGCGTGCGGAGCCTCTCGCTCGTCTGTTTTCGCTCTCTGTCACTGAAAGCAAAGCAAGACATCATAAAGTACAGCAGCTTCCTGATTGGTCTGATTACGGACAACCCCTCGGCAACCAGACCCAATCGCCCCAGCAGAAAGACCTGCTCCCATCTCCCCCTAAACGGCAGACCCCTAACGGCCTTGCATTCTTGCAGACACTCCACGCTCACACCTTGTGGTTAATTACAATTTACTTTCGCCCATTAAAAATATGATGTCCGGCACTGATGTAGATGCTCAGCTGCTGAAACACGTGTCTCACCGTAGACAGCCGCATGATCCTTATCGGGATGGCGGAGCTCAAACTCTGATTCCCTGTTAAATAGATGAACATTGACTACGGATATTCGCCCAACCTCGTCGGCTAGAAGTGTTTCGATGTAACGAAGAGGGACAGACGTGAAGCCTGTCCAGACAAGGGGATCCGAGCTAGGCGCCTGGGCCGAGGGGTTGAGGTTGGTCGGTGACCGCCGAATCGACGGGTTCACTCCGAATTCATCGCGAACACGCTACCTGAAAGAGTGTGGAACACACTCTAGGGGGCGCTGTTGACATACCTCTGCAACATGCACGTGTGCATTAGTAGTACTAAAAACATAAATAAAACATAAGATCTCCCCCACCGGTGGGTCTTCTTTTCTTGATACTAACATTAATTCTGAAACAGCATTTACACAGCAGCCTATAATAGGAAATGCTAAGGTAAATCAGTTGTAATTTAAAAGACTGTAGCTTTTTATGGCTAAAGAAGCAATGGCAAATAACGGTTACGTACTAAAACGCCGTATCCATTGTATGGATCTGTAAAGTGCTAATAAATCAATCAAATGTATTATAGCACCTTTAATAAAAAGGAATTGGTTCGGGGGGGGACCTTAATGTGTAGGCTATGTTTTGTCATGCTGTCTACGTTCAAACTCGTCCATACTGCAAGAAAATAATGGCACAGCGCCCCTGAGGCACACTTTCGGTGGGTCGCAGAATTTGGGGTGTAACATAGGCCTGTGCGGGCATTCCGGCTACTAGTGTTCTTTCCGCTGGTTGCATCCAAAGCAGCGCTTAAGCATCTTAGCGGTCCGACTAGCGGTGCCGCGGAGCGCCGCCGCCACTCGCGTGCTACGGTGGTCCGACATTGGAGCCGGGGGGGGGAGGGGGGGGGTGAGTAGCGATGAGTGCAACCGGTGTGAGCGAAAATGACAGGCAAGTGGGGAGAGGTTTTGGGATGATGATGTTTAGAAAGTG
>OLKM01001487.1:0-32052 GCA_900291075.1 Melanogrammus aeglefinus
TCTAAATCCGCAATGGAATACGGTCAGGGTTCCCATTTGGCCTCAATTTAAGGACAAATGTTCTCAATGGTCGATGAGAGTTGTTAAAAATTTTGTCCGCAAAGGAACTGTTTTTGACGACGCAAGTAGCTACATGTTTTTGCTTTTAAATAGTCTAACTTATCTCTCTATATCTGTCTTAGATCATCTGCCGATGTCCCAGCTGATGGACGAAAGGGACAACTGGTCTCCCATCTTCACCTCTCCTCTCTACAGAGCTGGTACGTTCAGCCAGTTATGGTGGTCTCTTTGTCTTTGCCAATACCTGCTATTGTTGTCATTGTGTAATATCTATCTTATTCTATAGATATTAATTATATATATTGTTGAATGTTACACCTTGTTACTAATTATAAATGTATGTCTTAGGTGAATTATATAAAGTCTAATTTGTTACAGTGCTCACTTATATGCAGTAGAAGCAAAGGACTTGATGTAGTTGGAATGTAACATTATATTGTTGACACTGATGTTTGAACACAGCCTGCAGGTACAGCAACATCCAGCCCCTCCAGCTCCCTCAAGTGACATCGCAGGCCTGCAACATCCATGTTAAAACAATTTTGCAGAAGCCGACACAACAGTGCTGGCCCTCAATCACCGGGCATTATGAGACTGCATATTGGCAAGAAAAGTCCAACGCGGGCAGCATGGTGGCAGCAGCAACAACCTGGCCCTCAACACAAAAAATCCCAAGGAAGTCATTCTGGATTTCTGTCCACAGACCCGGACAGCTTAACCACTCCCTACTCCTCATTGGGAATGAGGTGATGGAGAGGGCTCTAGTTTTAAGTTCTTTGTTGAGTGTCGGAGGTCCAAACGCGGCATTGGACTTTTACACAGATTTAAAAACAAAAGCATCTCCAATGGATCACACACCTATTTGTTAATTTATTAGTGCTGTCAAGCGATAAAAATATTTATTTTCCGCATTATAACTCGGATTAATCGCACATTTTTTGTCACAGGGCAGACGAGGGGACCCAAATGCTGGACACAGGGAGACTGGAGACGGAATAAAGGAAGAGGTTTATTCCGTATGACAGGCGAGTAGTCAGACAAGCAGGGAATCAGGAAACCAGCGGGTATCAGACAGGCGGTGGATCAGGAACCGGCCAGGAGAGCCAGACAAGGCGAGGATCAGGAACCAGAAGGAGGAGTCAGACAGGTAGGGATCAGGAACGCGGCAGAGGAGTCAGAACAGCAGTGGATCAGAGAACGCCGGCAGGAAGAGTCAGACCAGGCAGGGGTCAGGAACCGGCAGGACAAGCAAGGGAGGACGGCAGGTGGGTAAGTCAGGCAGGCAGGGGTTCCGGCGACCGGAGAATATGTGAAGACGTAACGACGAACTGGCGCCCGGCTGGATAGTAATCTCGCAGGCTGAAGTAGGGACGAATCATTAGATATCATATATCCAGGTGCGAGGAAGAGGCTGCCACCAGCGTCCCATAGCCATCTAGATGGCGGTATTTGGCCGTGTATCAGGACGAGACGGTGGCAGTAACCCTCTAGGGACGCTCTCGGCAGACGAACCCACAGCCCGGCGGGACGACCCACAGCCGACGGATGGTCCCGATGGAAATCCCGAAACCAGCGAGGCATTCGAGTACCTCTCGGGGAACCCAGGAGCGCTCCACTGGCCCGTACCCCTCCCAATCGACAGATTACTGGTGGCCCGGCCGCGGCGACGTACTGGACGGCGCGGACTGTCCACGCCGGATGGTTGTCGATGACCCCTGGGCCTGAGGTGGGAGGGCGGAGCGGGAGGAGATCAACGGGCTGGTGGAGCAGGCTTGAGCTGGGAGACATGGACGGTCGGATGGGACACGGAGAGATGGAGGGAGTCGGAGACGAACGGCACAGGGGTTGATGACAGACTCCACCACGAAAGGGCCGATGAACCGGGGAGAGATCTTAGGGGAGATCCCCTTCAAGGGAAGATCCTTCGCCCGAAGCCACACCGACTGTCCGGGAGTAGTGTACTGGGGGGGAAGGCAGACGGCGCCTATTTGGCTGCAGTTGGGAGCGGGAGGTGCGCGCGAGCAGTGCGGTGCGTGTGCGCTTCCAAGTGCGCCGGCACGCTGCCGCATATGAGCCTGAACAGACGGGGACAGAGATCTCCTCCTCAAACATCGGGAAACAAGGGCGGTATAGTTACCCAGCGAGACTAAACACGGGGACAGCCACGTGGATGCGTTGACCAGCGGTGTTGTGGGCCAACTCGACCCAGGGAAGCTGGAGGAGGTCCAAGGAGGAGGGGTTGGCGTGGGAGACACAACGCGAGTGCGGCCTCCATCTCCTGGTTGGCCCGCTCCGAATTGTCCATTGGACTGGTGGTGGAAACCCGGAGGACAGGCTGGGCGTGGCCCCTAAAGCCGCACAGAAATGCAACGCCACACTCTAAGAGGTGAACTGGGGCCCCTTGTCCGGAAACGATGTCCGCAGGGATGCCAATGGAGACGAAACACATGCCTGACCACAGAGAGTTCCGCCGTCCTCACTCGAGGAGGGGAGCTTGGGCGAGAGCGACGAAGTGTGGTGCAGCCTTGGAGAACCGATCGATCACCGTGAGGATGGTGGTGTTTGCCACCCGGACGTTGGCAGGCCGGTGACGAAGTCCAGGGCGATGTGTGACCACGGTCGCCTAGGAATGGGCAAGAGGCCAGAAGCAGACCGGAACGGGGAACGAGTCGAGGTCTTATTCGGGGCACAGGTAGCGCACGCCGCAATGAAAAGCACGGACATCCGCATCCATGAGAGGGCCACCGAGAATCGCCGCGAGATGAAATCCAGGGTGCGCGTAATTCCCGGGTGACAGGGTGAGCTGGAGGAAATGGCCCAGAGCAGCACTCTGGATCGTACATCGTCCGGGCGCGACAAACCGATTCGGGGGACCGGAACCAGGATCCGGCTGCTGCCCCTGAGCAAGGCACACCGCAGACTCAACCTCCCAGGTGAGCGTGGCGATCCGACAAGCGGAAGGCAGGATGGTCGTGGGCTCAGTACTCGGGTCCTCGGGGGAGTACAGGCGGGACAAGGCCTCCCGGCTTGCCGTTCTGGGACCGGGACGGGTAAGGTCAACGAAAAATCAAATCTCCCGAAGAATAAGGCCCACCTAGCCTGTCGCGAATTCAGTCTCCTGGCTGCCTGAATGTATGCCATGTTGCGGTGGTCAGTCCAGACAATAAAAGGAAGGGCCGCGCCCTCCAGCCAATGCCGCCACTCCCTCCAATGCCAAGCTTGATGGCCAAGAGCTCGCGGTTGCCGACATCATAATTTCTCCTCCGGCGGGGACCACACCGGCGGGAGAAAAAGGCACAGGGGTGGAGCTTGTGGTCGGAGGGAGAGCGCTGGGAGAGGAGCGAGGACCGCGCCACTCCAGTGTCCGAAGCGTCGGCCTCCACCACGAACTGAAGGGCGGGATCGGGCTGGACGAGGATGGGAGCGGAAACGAAGCGTCTCTTGAGACCCCGGAATGCGGCCTCCGCCTCAGGCGTCCATGAGAATGGGCTTCTTGGTAGAGGTCAGCGCTGTGAGAGGTGCCGCGACCTGACTGTAGCCGCCCGAATGAAACATCTATATAAAAATTAGCAAAGCCAGGAACTGCTGGCAGCCTCTTTGCGGGTCCGGAGGGGAGGTCCACTCGGCCACCGCTGAAACCTTGACGGATCCATTCCTGATCTGGCCCTGACCGATGATGTAAGCCCAGGAATGAGACGGATGAGACGTGGAAGTCGCACTTCTCTCGCATTGACGTAAAGACGATTCTCCAGCAACCGCTGAAGCACCTGCCAGAAGACGTGAACCCTGTGCTCCTCCACGGATCTAGAGAAAATCAGAATTGTCATCAATATAAACAAAAAACAGAGCGGTTCAACATGTCCCGGAGGACATCGTTTACCAGAGACTGGAAGACAGCGGGGGGCGTTGGTGAGTCCAAAGAGCATTACTAAATATTCAAAATGACCCAAAGGCGTGTTGAACGCGGTCTTCCACTCATCCCCCTCCCGGATGCGGACCAAGTGGTATGCGTTGCGCAGATTGAGCTTCGAAAAAACCACGGCTCCGTGGAGGGGAACGAAGGCAGAACTAATCAGAGGCAAAGGATACCTGTTCTTCACGGTGATAGTGTTCAGACCCCGGAGTCAATGCAGGGACGAAGCGAACCGTCCTTCTTCCCCACAAAGAAGAACCCCGCTCCAACCGGCGAAGAGGAAGGGTGGATGATCCCAGCGGAGAGGGACTCCCCGATGTACTCCTCCATGGACTCCCGCTCGGGCCGGGAGAGATTGAATAGGCGACTCCCCGGAAGAGGAGCTCCGGAAAGGAGGTCGATGGCGCAGTCATAAGGACGGTGGGGGGGCAGGGACAAAGCGCGGGACTTACTGAACACCTCCCCAAGGTCGTGGTACTCCTCTGGAACGGAGGACAGGTCAGGAGGGACGGCGGCAGACGCGAGCTCCGGTGCCCGAGGTGACTGGGCGGACCGCAAAACAATGGGACACGACAGTGTGTACTCCAGGACACCACTCGACCGGTTCCCCAATCTATCTGGGGGTTGTGTGTCTTGAGCCAGGGGTAACCCAGAACCACCGGGGAGAAGGGACTGGTAATAGCTAAAAGCGAGATGGACTCATGATGATTCCCCGAAACCAGCAGTCTGACCGGAACGGTGCGGCGCTCCACCCGCGTGAGGGTCCTTCCGTCCAGAGCCTGGGTCTCGATAGCAGGATCCAGAGGAACAGTGTCAATCCCCAAGCGGGAGAACCAGCTCCCGATCCAATAAAACTCTCTCATCCGCTCCGGGAGTCCAGGAGGATAGAGAGCGGTAGTGTCTGATCCTGCCACAGGAGAACGCCCTCCAGGAGGGGACGGGACACCGAGGGGTTACAGGAGCGGCTCGCCAGGATCCCTCGGATTACTGGCGAGCCCGATCTTTTCCCGAGAGAGCGGGGCAACCAGACCGGAGATGGCCTGACAGACCACAGTACAGACAGGCTCCGGAGCGCATCCGGCGTTCCCTCTCCTCAGAGGAAAGACGTGTACTTCCGATCTGCATGGGCTCAGGAGAGAGGCCCCGCTCACGGCGAGATGGAGGCGGAGGACCGAAGGAGAGGACCGAGGCGTTGCCACTGACTCGAGAACGAGGGCGTGGGTACCGTACGTGAGCCTCTCTCTCCTGCGGCGCTTCCCGTAGTCGGTTCTGTCTATTCTAATGGAGAGAGCGATCAACTGATCTAGACCCACCCCTCCTCCTCCCGAGAGAGTCAACTGGTCCTTCACCTCGTCAGAGAGCGCGCCCAGGAAAAACCCCCTGTAAAGCCTCCTCATTCCAGCCGCTCTCAGCAGCAAGGGTGCGGAACTCCACCGCGAAGGAAGCGACACTGCGGGATCCCTGGCGAAGGCGCAGAAGACGCTGGGAAGCCTCTCTTCCCCGGACCGGATGATCAAAAACCCTCCGCATCTCTTCGGTGAAGGCGGAGTAGTTGCATGAAGCCCACGTGAGAGCCTCCCCTCGCAGGGAGCCGATCAGGTAAGCGATCCGCGACTTATCGGTGGGGTAAGTCTGGGGCTGAAGCTCGAAAACCAGGGAGCACTGTAAAAGGAAGGATCGACAGGTTCCCAGGTCCCCCTCGTAGCGTTCCGGGGCCGGAATGAACGGTTCACGGGATGAAGGTGCTGGGAGTGGTGGTGTCGGAGAGACGGGGTGCCGGGAGTGAATTGAAACTGTTAAATCCTGAAGGCTAGAAGTGATCTCCTGCAGAGTCCGATCGTGCTGCTTCAGGAGATCCCCCTGACGGGACAAGACCTGGCGGAAAGTCTCTGCGTCAGCTGGGTCCATCTTGGCCAGTTCGTACTGTCACGGGGCAGACGAGGGGACCCAAATGCTGGACACAGGGAGACGGAGACGGAATAAAGGAAAGAGGTTTATTCCGTAGACAGGCGAGTAGTCAGACAAGCAGGGATCAGGAACCAGCGGGGTAGTCAGACAGGCGGGGATCAGGAACCGGCAGGAGAGTCAGACAGGCGAGGATCAGGAACCAGAAGGAGAGTCAGACAGGCAGGGATCAGGAACCGGCAGGAGAGTCAGACAGGCAGGGATCAGGAACCGGCAGGAGAGTCAGACAGGCAGGGATCAGGAACCGGCAGGAGAGTCAGACAGGCAGGGGTCAGGAACCGGCAGGCAAGCAAGGCAGCGACGGCAGGCGGGTAGTCAGGCAGGCAGGGGTTCGGCGACCGGAGAATATGTGAAGAGGTAACGACGAACTGGCGCCGGCTGATAGTAAATCCCCGGCTGAAGTAGGGACGATCATTAAAGATAATCATATCCAGGTGCGAGGAAGAAGGCTGCCCACCAGGGTCCCATAGCCACTAGATAGCGGTATTGGACCGTGTTAACAGGACGAGATGTGACATTTCTTTTCTATTCTAAAAATCCCTTTGATTTTCGTGCTGCTAGCCTTTTTAGTGAGATCAGAGAGTGTTTGAGAAGGACAGTAATTAAAATATATTTTGGTAAGATGTACTGTATATAAGAAGAGAGACCCGCAGTGAATTCAACCCGGTCCACTCGGTGCATGACAGTGGTAGGCTTACCGTAAAACTTAAATAGCCCCGGCTTTTATTTGTTTCTATCACTGAACTTTCGAACCAATCTCTTGTTCAGCAAAGATGGGAAATATTATAACATTTATTATTTAAACCAGCATGAATATTCCTACCGTACGTAGGCCTATACACATTAACAAGGCTATCGAATAACGCACACCACGCACGCGCACACGACACGCACGCAGCACGCACACAGCACCACACACACACACACACACACACACACATTTTGTCTAGAGAGGAGTAACTGAGCGGCTCCTCCCGGAGTGGTACTTTTAAGGAGTTTTTCACCTGTTCCGTATCCTTGCTTATTTATTAATATTGTTAATTTATTATTATTATAACATTGTAATCAACCACAATTTTCAAGTACTTTTTGAAAAACGATGTAGGCCTACTGTATATGCTATATTTACATATTGCTGTAGTCAGCTAAATGTAGGCTAAATTATGGTTTTCCATTTTTGATTAGTCACAAACATTCATACACTGCTGATGCTGTGCTTTTTTATCTTTAAACTATTGTGTTATGTGCACATTATGTCATGTCCACATAAAATAAATGAATTCATTAAATAAAAATCTATTTTGCCCTTCATTTCTCAACCTCCCTACTGTTTGCGTCATATATTCCTCTGATGAAACATTCTTTCAATGTTGTCTTTAAGTTATCATTTATACCTGATCAATCCATTAAATCGGAATGTCACATTTACGTATATTAAGCCCATAAATTGTCCAGAATTTATTAACAAGACTTATGGATTTTATTATAATATTTTATAATAAATCTCACTATTCGGAACAGATTACAGGAAAGTTTCCCTTATTGTTTGCCCCCAAATTAAACAATTTAAAAGTTACAATTAAACTGCCTCTTTCCACTCAACCAAACCTCAGATCTCTGATATATGTTTTGAATTCAATATAACACACCCCTAACTGCTATTACAAAAATAAATGAATAACAAACGTATCAATAACTCGTATTGTAAATGACCAAAGCCAATCAAATAAGTGGCAACCAGAAGGTTTAATCATTCCAGGTTGTTGTGTCCTGGTCCTGTCAGCAGACCAACAACAGGTGGAAGAGAGGGAGACACAGTCACACAGACAATGACAGCGCTGGGCAGTGATGTGATGATGATGTCATACCATTGGTTCAGACGGTCGTGTTACTGACGGGGCTGGTCGTCATTCAGGGAGGTAATTTAAGATGGACCGGATATAAACCGTCTCTCTGGCAAACCTAATATCAAGAGTTCATCTATATTTGGTTTGTTATGCTTGATATTTGGATTAGCAGCATAATACATACTAACAAATCATTTTTATAAAAAAAAATGTGTTTATTGATTAAATCTGAAACTTTCACTTCCTACCAGAATTACTAGATTATCGTATAATTTTTGACCTCATTTGAACTGGTGTTCATGCAGAAACCAAAGCTGTCTCTTAAAGACTGCAGGTTCTCAAGTGGGTGATGTTGTGTGAGAGAATGCGAGACATAAACAGACTGGGAAAGATAGCGTGTGTTGCTGAACAAAAAATAAAAAGATAGAGAACTTAAGTCCGTCGTCTGGTTAGTTAAGCGTACATAGTCGTCCTTGACTCTCTCAGATTGCAGACGTCTAAAGCTCATGTTTTATGAGCGATTCAAGATAATTTAGTAGTAATTTATTATCAGTTATCGCCATCATGTGCTTTTACGCAGAGAACAGCGTTGTAGTGTCCGACACTGGCCACTAGATGTCAGGGCTAGGTCTCTGTTCGAAGCCGATTCAAAGGCACATTAACCTTGGCTCTAGGCTGCTTACTGAGCACGTATTAGGATTATTAGCTAAGAGCCAATAAAGCCACACACACATGCATCCACCCACCCACACACACACACGCGCGCGCAGACCACACACACACACCGCCACCGCACGCACGCACGCGCGCGCCACACACACACACACACACACACACACACACACGCACGCACACACACACACACACACACACACACACACACACACACACACACACACACACACACACACACCACACACACACACACCACTCCCTTGTGTTTGAGGATATGTCTGAGGATTAGCCTACTGTACTAGAAAGTACAGCATTGTGAACACACTTTAATCGGTTCACCTGCCAGACACATCCTGAAGAGTTGGACCATGAGGCCTACTCTTCAAGCTTAAATTAATAAAAAATAACACCTGACTTAATCGTTTGGCTCTCTGAACTCCTTTCAGTGTGACGACCCGGTGAAGACACAGGCGATGAACCGGCTCAGCAACTACGTCACACCTGTTTTCTCCATTTTGGATGTGGTATAATTTCAGCTGGACTTGGACCACCATCTTCATGAGGACAAACTTTCGTCATGAAGAGCACAACTCAAAGGCTCTGTTCATAGATTGCTCCTCTGTTCATAGAACTTGAAGTTTGGCTTTAGCTAATAAAGTTAGGTTCAGGGGAAATAAACTGTGCGTTGAATTTGCGAACAGCAACGTCTGCAAACGTCTGTCCAATGCAGGTCTACATGGTACAGCTTAATCTAAGTCAAGCCTTGTGGTCATTTCTCTACCTTCTACAGACAACAGTCCAGCAGATACTGACGAGGAACCCGAAGGACAAAATGGAGATTGTTAGAAGAGCATGGCTACCAGACTTTGTTAAGACGTTGGAAAGCCCAGGCACCTGGCACTTTAACCAGCTCCTATAGTTCGTTTCCACTAACCAGGGTACCCCGGGTTAGTGGTAGCCCCTCTGCGCCATTGGATCACACTGCTTTGCCTGACATGAAGATCATTCAACCCCCCCCCCCAGTGATATTAAGCTGTTAAACTGTTAACTACGTTTGTTAATAGTTTCCGTGTGTAGCGCAGTTCAGTCCTATAGAGCACGCACACATACACATACTGTACACACACACACACACACACACACACACACACACACACACACACAAACTCATTTAATGAATAACTTTTTCAAAGAAGTACAATAGTTAGTAGAAGTTGTTTGGGCTTCGGTCTTAAAATATAACATGACACGTTAAAATACGTTTGAATCAGTTCACTGTTTCCCGATACCAGCAGCACGACCATCCCCAAGTTTCTATATTCCTATGTAGCAAGGTGGCAAATGTACCCTAGCATTGTTGGTGTGTTACACCGTAACGCACAACCCAGTTTAAGTTGTAGCAAAAACCAAATTATTATGGTATATGCCCTTTGTGGTGCAGTGTGTGCTTAGTGTACGCTAGACACAGGACAGTCTTCCCTGCAGCGTGCTGCTCTGCGTTTTTGCATTCCTCATTCACACCCCCCTGGGTTTCTGCTGATGCAGCCTGTGCTAGGAACAATGGTGGCTAATCCAATCCTTCAGAGGAGCAGGCCGGCGACCAGGGGAGACCCGTCACTCAAAACAACATCAGGGATCCAACATTATTCAGAAAGGCACTTGACAAGGACACTGTAAAACAGGGTACATTCGTTTACTGTTCATTAACATTAGTTCATGTGGTAATAAGCATAGTCTATTATATACCATCAGTAAAGGGGTAAGGGATAAGTCTTTGTTAGATAGTTTGGTTGACCTACAACCCATCTGAACAGTGAAACGCTCTAATGGAGATCTCTGCCATACAGTCATCGTATTAAACCTGCCCAAATATAAGATAAAAGGTTGTTAACATGACCTAACATAACATCACCTATACATGAACACCGTTAGTAAACATGAACCCTATCGCCTAGTTAACATGGACACCATTAGTTAACATGAACACCATCAACTAGTGAACATGAACACTATCACCTATAGTTAACATGAACACCATTAGTCAACATGACCCTATGGACACCATTAGTCAACCTGACCACCATCACAACACCATTAGTAAACATGAACACAATTAGTAAAGGATCACCAAATCTTAAATAAATTGTGATTAACCATTATTTTATTGTCAATTAACTTCAGTTAGTGTTTGTTACAGCATAAACAAATGTTACTTGACGTACCATTTCTGTAAAGTGTTCTTAAGATTAGTTAAAATATTATTAATAAGTGTTTAGTTGGATTCTAAGCATTCATTTGGTAGACATGTATCCTGACACTGGTTGTTGTTTGTTTCCTGTGACTATGTTCTCGTATTCCCGGTAGATTTGCCACCAGTGGCAACCTGGGCATCGTTCCTCCCCCACGGGGCCCATTCCACCCCAGTCCAACAGGGGGCGCCTCCCCTCAGCCCGACACGCTACTATTAAGGGATTTACACACTTTTATTAAAAGGGACTTAGAGTGAAATCACGTCAGTAGCAGGTCAGAGATCAGCATCTTTCACAGGGACACCAAGGTGGAGGGAAAATCCCTTCCCCTTATATGGAAACAACACATCACTTACTAACTGACAATCTGAAGCCTTTTCTACAAAATCTGTTCTATATAAAGTCTATATCATAAATAAATATGCAACTATTATGTAACTACTCTGATAGTTATACTAAAGCTATTACACTAGGCCCTGCTGTCACAGCCAATAGCCAAACAGACAATAACCAAATATCCACAACATTTGAGGAGATTTCCTATACGGTAACACAGATCTCACTTTGGCTTTGGGACCTTTAATGAATCCTACCCTATTACCCACCTTTTATAGGCAATGAAGACCACATTGGGTCACATTATGAATAGTGATGGAAATCCACCTGTAGCATGAACGCTGTTTCTTTTTACATGAGCTGTTAATGACCTTAAAGCCCCTCCAGGTCCCCTTAGAAGACTTACACACTTTTTACTGTGACAGTGTGTTCTTGTTATGTATGGACGGTGTGTGTGTGTGTGTGTGTGTGTGTGTGTGTGTGTGTGTGTGTGTGTGTGTGTGTGTGTGTGTGTGTGTGTGTGTGTGTGTGTGTGTGTGTGTGTGTGTGTGCGTGTGTGTGTGTGTGTGGTGTGTGTGTGTGTGTGTGTGTGTGTGTGTGTGTGTGTGTGTGTGTGTGTGTGTGTGTGTGTGATCCAGTAATATCACATTAACACAAAGTCTTCACAACAGTTTGTATTGTTCACTGATTGCAAAATACATTATTTTATATTATCTTAGAAAACTTCTTAAATTGTCATGGTATGAGTGGCTAGTCGTGGTGACATCTCTCTCTCTCTCTCTCTCTCTCTCTCTCCTCTCTTCTCTCTCTCTCTCTCTCTCTCTCTCTCTCTCTCTCATCTCTCTCTCTCTCTCTCTCTCTCTCTCTCTCTCTCTCTCTCTCTCTCTCTCTCTCTCTCTCTCTCTCTCTCACACAGACACACATATATATATCCCTCTCTCTGTCTTTCTCTCTCAATTTACAATTCAATTCAAAATAGCTTGGCATGAGAAATAAACATTTTCCTTGCCAAAGCAGGTGAACAATAAAGAGGTCAAAGTATAAAACGTAAAATACAAAATAGGTAAACATATGTTCTCTCTCTCTCTCTCTCTCTCTCTCTCTCTCTCTCTCTCTCTCTCTCTCTCTCTCTCTCTCTCTCTCTCTCTCTCTCTCTCTCTCTCTCTCTCTCTCTCTCTCTCTCTCTCTCTCTCTCTCTCTCTCTCTCTCTCTCTCTCTCTCTTCTCTCTCTCTCTCCCTCTCCCTCCTCTCTCTCTCTCTCTCCCTCCTCTCTCTCTTCCTCTCTCTCTCTCTCTCTCTCTCTCTCTCTCTCTCTCCTCCCTCCCTCTCCCTCCTCCCTCCCTCCCTCCTCTCTCTCTCTGCAGCCGTCCTCCTCCTCACCGTACGTGACGTCGTTTCCTCTGTCCAACATGGCGCAGGCAGGTTGTTAACGGCCATCGAAGGGATTTACCCCACCTTACGTGTGTATCTATGTGTGTGTGTTAGGGGCATCGATCCAGGCGTGCCGGTCTCGTAGCTCGGTGCAGACCCCGGTACAAACCCCGGGACAGCCTCACGGTTCCGCCCCGGTCTCGGTGCGACATGTATGAGGGCAAAAAGACGAACATGTTCCTCACCCGGGCTCTGGAGAAGATCCTAGCCGACAAGGAGGTCAAAAAGGCTCACCACTCCCAGCTCCGGAAAGCCTGCGAGGTGGCATTGGGTGAGTTACATCATATATATGATATATATCAAGTTTCTATGACTGGTATTGTTCCGGTTCTGGCCTCGCTGGTTTGGACACGTCATGCCCGGACTGCTGCTCCGCTCCTCGGCTACAATGTCGCAGCGGCGCGGTGCGATGCCCGGTGATACGGGGCATCTCCCCCAGTTCAAAACCCTAGCAAAAACCCAGGATTTTGTTAGTTTGAACCCATGACGATCCACTAGGACGAGCAGGGTTCGGGTTTGGATCCGGGCTGTGTGGAAACCATCCCCCTGAAAACACGGAAATGGTGCAAAACGGGTGGGTGGTGAGCCGGAGACTCTCCCCGGTGAACAGGCCGGGAAGAGATAAAGTTAGGCCGGAAAACAATGCGTGTCATCGGGCTAGTGGATTTATTTAACTATTCCGGTGAGCGATGCTTCTTATTTGTGGAAAAATGGTTATGAATCCACCGCATGAGGCGATGGCCCGGTGTCGCTTCCTGGTGGGTATAGGTGTCTGGTTGGGAGTGACAGGGGTCTCTGGTGGTGTATTGCCTAGTCATGTGTGTGTCTACTGTTTCCTAGTCTCTTCCTCGGCCTCTATGAAGGTTTGAACTCTAAATATCATACTGTGGTGACATTTAATGGCAGGTGTATTAAAAACAAAAAGTTTCTTCCTACTTACATCTTAGTCTCTTTCTAACGAGTTTGAGTGACATGGAAAATAAGCATTGCTATTGATATCCATAGGTATATATTCTCCTGTTTATCTATACCTTACATTACGTTTGTGAGTTCACAACGTGCATGCACGTGCCTCCATATTTAATGACCAGGTTGTTAGCTTCTTCATACACAAGTCGTGCTCTGTTTCCACACGAGGACCTGTTGTGTTGCCAGATCCTTGACCGGGAACTGGCCTGTGTGGGTCTGTTTTGCTATGGGAGTAATTTGACTCTCCCAGAAAACAACAGCAGACTGCCAGAGCCCTCGCTGCTCTGATGCCATCTCATCACTAGCAGTCGTTTGACGTTTAGGGAAGTTAAAGGCTTCAAGGCAATCCCTGTGCTCCCAGTCTGTCTGTGCTCCCAGTCTGTCTGTGCTCCCAGTCTGTCTGTCTGTGCTCCCCTCCCAGTCTGTCTGTCTGTGTTCCCAGTCTGTCTGTCTGTGTTCCCACTCTGTCTGTCTGTGCTCCCAGTTTGTCTGTGCTCCCAGTCTGTCTGTCTGTGCTCCCAGTCTGTCGGGCTGTGCTCCCAGTCTGTCGGGCTGTGCTCCAAGTCTGTCTGTGCTCCCAGTCTGTCTGTCTGTGCTCCCAGTCTGTCTGTGCTCCCAGTCTGTCTGTCTGTGCTCCCCCAGTCTGTCTGTCTGTGCTCCCAGTCTGTCTGTCTGTGCTTCCAGTCTGTCCGTCTGTGCTCCCAGTTTGCCTGTATCCTCTCTATTCTACTCTCCACTCCACTGGGAGGAGACCGGAGGAGATGCAGGGTGTAAAAGGTTAGGCGAGGACAGTCTTGGAAGCGGTGAGGCTCTTTGTGGAGTTCGCTTAACATGCAGGATTAGTGAGGCACGCGCTAGTTGGCCGAGTCTGCGAGGCCGCAACACAATCCCCGGCTATACACTTACCTCCTTCAGGGATTGTTGTTCCTATCTCGCAAGATAAGGCTCACCTACAACACGGAAACGTAATCCCCCAGGCATGTATTTATCGCAGACGACACTGCATATTCTTTGTGGTGTTGTTGTTTTTTGGTTCACTCTTTCACTTGTGATGACACGTGTGGTTCATCCTGAGACGAAGCGCAGGAACAGGAGCGACTCCAGCACGGTCGCCTGCATATCAAAACAACTGGGTGACCCAGTCCACTGCGTTACGTAATCTCCTTGGGAGTGTGTGCACGGAGCTCAGAGCCATCTCCAAGAGAGGGGCGGAGAGATGGAGATGGTGGTGTGGTGGGTAGAGAGGGTGATAGGGGAGGCGAGCGAGATAGAGGGAGGGAGGGAGGGAGGGAAAGGGGGAGAGGGAGAGAGTGAGAGCATGTCAGTGCCGCTGTCCTGTCCACTGGCATTGTGAGTCCTTGTCACAGAAGTCCACTAGTCCAAAAAAAAGGTTTTTAGTTTTTGTTAAAGCAGCCAGATTTGTAGTACCCCTCTGTTACAAGAGAAACCTTGAGACAGCACTGAGTCATTGATTCGATTTTTGTGCCTGTTTGGTCACAAACGTTTAAAATAACTTCACATTTAAAACATCACAGTGTTTGCTCCACAGTGCTCGACTGAAATATCTATTGGACGGCTTATTTGGTTCCTGAGTGCTATTGGTTATCGGTGGAAATACCACAGATAAAGAGCTCATAAGAAACGGCACATAAGAAACAGCAAAATTTGTACGTCTTAATACCACCAGGTTATCTTAAGGTATCAGGGTTCTCCAAAGATTGTATGGTCCTTTACATTCTCTACAGCTCCACCACGGTCCTTTACTGCCCCACGACGGTCAAGCTATTATGATATAAAGAAATGCATAAATAAAGTTTTTTTTTATTTTACAGGGGACATTTTTCAAACTGACTAGTTTTATTTATTTAAGGGGCCTTTTATCTTTTTGACTTTTATTCAATATTTCCAAATGTATTTATTTCAGGGGACTCATATTTCATCTCGCCACGTTTCTTCCACAGCTCTTTTCATTTCCTTTAGTAATACTCAAGTTCGCCCAGCTCACATATCTCAGACCAAAGCACCACGGTCACACACTGCTCTCTCTCTCGAGTGTGAAAGATCTGGCCAGTTTCCAGAGAAGGCATGGACAATCAGACGGTTGAGTCGTCATGGGTGTACCCCCGCATGAACCCAGACCCCCG
Organism: Melanogrammus aeglefinus; assembly: GCA_900291075.1. Lineage (NCBI taxonomy): Eukaryota > Metazoa > Chordata > Actinopteri > Gadiformes > Gadidae > Melanogrammus > Melanogrammus aeglefinus. The sequence continues at coordinate 15,590 of OLKM01001487.1, forward strand.
ACCTCACGGCGAGGCCAGACCCATCCTCCATACCAGTTGTTTAACGGTGTGTGTACTGCCGAAGTCGGACCGACTTTAATAGTCACCTAGCGGGAATCAGACCAAACCGCCGTATTTACAGGTAGAGCAGAAGAGGGTAATGATGTAGTCCGCCGGTCTCTGGGTGCCCCAGGTTGTCATGTGGGTTTCCGGTTCAAATCCGCCGCCCCGCTATAGTAGAAGTGTGCATGGCAGTACCACAAATGTATTATGAGGTGTAGGCTGTGTTGATTGGCTGAAAAAGGCCTGGACCACAGATAGGAGGGGTCAGAGGCATCGGGGGGTGTGAGATGATTATGATGATGAAGATGGGGGGGGGGGGGGGTGGTCAGTGGTCTACATTCTGACTCTCAACCGTAACCCTCCTCCTCAGTCGATGTGACATTCCATGGCACGGGTCCGTCCACCGGAGAGTACCAGTTGAATTCCACACATTTCTCTGCTTTCGTACATTTCTTTTCTTCAGATAGACGAGGGGAGGAAGACCAGGAGGAAGAGGCGGCGATGTAGAGAGCGCCGTACACATGACCCGGGGTCATGTTATCCTCTGTTGTTTATCTTATGAGATCCCGGAGAGTGCTTGTTCTAGTGTCCTGAAGAAAGGGAGGCCGTACCATGGCACAAATGATAAGAGTGCACGTCTGAGGGCAAACGGAGAAATATGAAAAGGTCCCCTCTGGCAGCACTACTCTTCCTGAGGAAGAGGGCCAGAAAGGCCATTTGGTGTATCGCCTGTCATGCTCTGATGTTTCTTGCATGTGGATGGCCTTCTTTGGTTTTTTAAAAGCCCTATTTCTGTCCCTTTCTGATCTGCGAAGTTAATGTGGCTCTACTCTACCGCAGATGTTATGGTTGGGGGGGAGGATAATTTACTAAGTGCAGGGATGTGACCTGAGATAGGATAGTGTGGTAGCTTAAGGTGGTCAACTCCAATGCCAAAAGATACTGCGTTTGATTCCCAGTCTCCTTCCTTAGGAGAGACGCCTGACTCTTGCTGCTCCTTAAAAGATTGCCTAAGCCCCTCCCCTTCCTGTAGACAACCATTGGGCACATTAAGAATGTGTACGGTGGTCAAATGCAAGGGATAGATCTTTTGATCTTTTGATCCATTTGATTTGTGGCATGAATTCCAGATTAATGTTTTCACGCAGTTTGGTGAATAACTGTCAAAGTATAATGTGAACCATATAACTGTGAAAACACGTAAATAGAAAGCGTACGTACCCCAAATTCACGTGAGCGATTCCTTCTCCATAAGCTCCCCAGAGCCGTTGAAGGTAACGTGATGCGATGCCTGTGTTTGCATTTTCGTACGGGATGCAGTCACACAAGCAACTGATGTTGGTCGTTCGTTGGCTTGCTGGATGATGAGAGTAGCAGCAGTCTTTCGAGAAACACTTCAGGTTAGCCACTTGTTATGTTTGGGATGTTTATCCTGCGAGAGAAGTGCACTGAGTGCTTTCACACAAACCTAAATTATACACTTTCTGCTACAAACTGCGACTTTCCTGACTTTCAAAGTCGTTTTTTTAAATCAACAAACATCGGTGTAATTCACACACCAAGGACAAAGGATTATTCTCTGGCCGTGGTCCACCCTGCATATTTATCCTGAATCGCGTTCCATCGGGAGGGACTTGGCATCTCTATACCATGGGATTCACTGTAGCGTTTGATAAGGCGTCTTCTAAATGATTCAATACAGTAGGCCAGGTCTGAGCACTGGTGTCGGCCGTGGGATCATGTGACCCACCTGATCCAGGATCAGGTCCTATCTTTGTTGCTGAGATCCCATCGACCCAGGAACAGGCAGTATCTCTGGTTCTGGAGTACCACCTGAGACACAATCAGGTGGTATCTCTGGTGCTGGGGTACCACCTTATCAACGATCAGGCAATGTCTCTGGTGCTTTGGTACCTCGGCATCAAACAGAGAGGGCAGCATCTTCAAATCTGGTTGCACGGAGGTTCCCTGTGACACTTCCTTGGTTCTTATTGCTCCACCTCGACCTGTGCACTTGTGTTCCTCAGTGCCTGCTGCTAAGGGCAAAAAGCAAGACAAATAAAAGCTCTGGTCTGTTTGGAAAAGAGCTGGACACACAGTTTTTCTTAGCTGTACAAAGAGGCAGAGTCAGTCATCAGTTATTCACTGGAATGTAGTCTCAGAGCCTATAGTGGAGCTAATGGTTGTATGAGGATGTTGAAGCCTGTATGTAAATGTATCGCTAAACCTTCCAACCGTCATTTGAGTCCTTCTGCTCATTGAGGGCTGCTTTGTTTGTTTGGAGGCAGGAGGGAGTGGTCTTTCACCTGTGGCTGGTTCCTTGGCTGGCGATTGAAATTGGAGGCCTTTTTGGTTTGCATATTTTCTTTAGCCACTGGACTGAAGAGAAAAAGAAGTATGGCGAAAATCAAGTTGTATGAAGATGTCTCTGATGTCTTAAATAATTCAGAGTCAGTTGGTGTGGTTCTTGAAACAGGTTTCAGTAGCATAAAGTAAACACAATGTTATCTAAACATCAAGTGTAATCAGTTTAAAGGTCAAGCCCATCCTTGTAGTTCTTGAATTTGCTGTACTGCACACGTTCTCCCAGGTACTTTGTTAGCCCTATAAACATCTCCGATGCAATACAGAGGCACATGGACAGTACCGGTGAAACTAATACTCGTACACCTTCAGTGTGACTCTTCTCAATGTTGACATATTTTGTTTGTTATGTACAGACAAAGGTCTGTCGGTTTCAAAGTAGCTTTCGAAACCATCTCAACACTTACTTGAGATAATAACCAACCCATTTGTAGAAGTTGTCGCACATTTTTGAGAATTAAATTTCAACCGCTTGGACAACTAAGTTGGACCGATTTGAACACGTTATAGGAAGTTAGATTTGCACTTGGCTTTGATGCAAAGCAAGTGATTTTCTGCTTCCTGTTTCTACTGTGCTGTGTCTCTACTCCATCCAAGCTGGGCTGGCGGGGGGGGGGGGGGCTCAGCTGTTGAAGACCCTGGCATGGAGGAACAGAAATAAAAACCCTGTCATCGATGCCAATGTGTTGGTGAGGTTTGGTGGGACAGAAAAAGGCACTGTTGGTCATTAAACACAAATAAACACATGCTAGCGGTCGCCGCGGTTATGTAGGCCCCCGCCAACAGCGCTTGCCCGCCCATGATACACGGCGTGGGTTCAGTCTTTTCAATTTAAGGTCCAGTGATTCGAATTTAGTAGCAGCTAGGGGTGAGGGTACAGGTTTCAAGCAGCTGAACGACCCCCCCACATCCCTTTCGAAAGACTACGGTGGCCTGCACTAGCCTATATTGCATACGTTGGCGAAACAACAATTATAATCGCACCATGGTTGATTTTTGATGGACCTAGCCTGCCAAAAAAAATCTGTTTAACCCATCACTATCTTTTTCCCAGTTACCCTGTACACTAGATGTTGTAGGACAAAGGGGGAGGCAGTTTCTCAAAACAGTTCTATATTGCATCCATAGTGGGGCACTACATTCATGGACCTGTAATTATGACTATCTGTTATGTATTGATTATTTATATAGATAGGAGTCAGAGCTACAAGGCTTACAAGCCAGTGTTTACTTGCAATGTGATGCGTGAATATAGGTTGGTTTTAAAAACATGATGGTGTGAAAAATAATACAGATTCCACGTCTTCAAGCGCCCTGTAGATCAGTGTTTCTCCCCTCATGCGTCAGCAGCTGTCTAGGGTGCTTCTCCCCTCTGTTGCCCATTGAGGAAGGAGGTAGTGGAACTAATAGTTGGCAAAGGATTGCGCCGCAGTTGTAGAGGACATGTACACTGAGTCTAGCGCTAGTTGGAGAAGTTGGCTCTAATACAGCAATGACTTCTCTCCAGGCTGTTCTGGAGGTCCAATGTTTTATAGATGTTTCAATGTTTAACATCCTTTCTAAAAAATATATATACCTCCAAAGGGAGACCAGACATCTGTATAAGTGTGTTTGGGAGGTCTGACACTCTTGTGCAGCTCTGTTTTACTTTATAGTTATTTAGCATGTGTCATGTCAGTCACGTTTCAGTCATCTGTCGTCAATGCTAATCTATGGTGATTATAATAATGTCAATCAAAAATCCCATCCTATAACTGATATATTCTTCAAATCAAAAATGCTGACAGGCCCGTATCTCAGCAGGCCAATTAGTGCCCTTATGTTATTAATGTATAGGCCCTTCTTTAATAATAATATCCTGTATCTTGCACATATAAATGTTTTTAATAGCGTTCCATGGAATTGCATACAAACACGCAAGTACATGGAATAGCGAGCTCAATACCTGAGCATGAATCAGGTGTCCTGGACTGCTTGTTTTGGTCCAGTCAACGTTGGCTGTCATAGTTTTACATTCCCGTTATCTGTTTGTACACCGGGCCTAACGCAGAAATGAGTAATGTGTAAATCGGTGTGTCCCTGTATTCTCGAGGGGCACATTAACCGCGGCTGACCGGCAGGTTCCCTGATACAGCGTTTAGGTTACGAGGAGCCAAGAACGCCATCACGCCAGCCAGGGCAACAGGGTCCCTGAGGTGAAACGCAACTTATTTAATCATTTGTGGAATATGACCTCCTTCATTATGTTCAGATGCACTACAAAGGCTTTGTAGCTTATCTGCCCTTCCTGGCGTCACAGCGAGCAGGGACGTTGCTGCTTAATGAATTACAGCACCGAGGAGGGAAATGGATCATGAAACCCATCCAGCCCTCTCTCCATCCACAGTGTCCACCGTTGGTGTCCTTCTGGGTCTGGCGGCAGACAAGACAGAGGCTGTGCCAGGGAAGGACTTGAAAAGACAGGAAATGGATAATTCATCTTTTCAGAGAAGCCAAGTAATGGAAAGCATATTCTTTCATAAGATGGCCTGGTTGGATAGGGCAGCGGTAGATTCTGGGTTCAGAGCCCAGTGTCCATAGTCTACAGTAGCGGTCCTTTGAGTAAACACTGTAAATCACTTTGGATTAAAGAGGCAGTAAGATGAAAGGTCGGTCTGTATACAGTTTGTTTACCGTAGCATGGTATTGAGAAGGCTGTAATCATGAAGGCCACCTTTTGTCTTTTCTTTAAGGCTGATGGGGTCTGCTTTGTAAATCCTGTCTTCCTTTTCCTTTTTAATTTGTGCAGCACTGCACCACCCCCGGGCCAAACACACACTCATTTTGGGATAGGAAACCCGGGTGCTAGTACACCTTCTGTCCACTGAGAATGTAATGAAATCTCATTAAAGTCCCATTATGTTTTCAGCTGCTGAAGGATTAGTAAGTGTGGCCTTGCAGTCTCTGTGCGTGCGGTTCTGGTTTGCTTATCACCTACCCAAAGAAAACGCTTCTATAACTCAGCCTTGAGAGCTGAGGAATAAACAAAAAAAAGTATTCTGATTTGGCAGAGGATTAGGCAAGTGTGAATGGCTGCCCTGGACCACACACACACACACACACACACAATCGGGTAGCCCAGACAACCTCTGGCAGTATTTCCGACCCCCCCTCCCAATGTAATTACTGCTGTGCAGCCTCTCCCTTTCATGGGGGACAATGGAAATGTCAGGGGTCCCATCCTTCTCAGGCTTTGCATGGTGCCCACGCCGCCCGCTGGCTGTCGGTGTTTGGTAAGAGGTCCGCAGCGACACCCACACGCACACCGATCCCCCCCCACCCCCACCACCAGCACCAGCACCACCACCCCACCCCGATAAGCTCAGTCAGGCTTTCTAGTCAGGTGGACGGATATGGCTGGGGGATTCTTTCTTACCACCAGGCGCTTGCGTTGCTATGCTGAGCAGGCAGGAGGCACTTTAAGATCCACCTTGGTTTAGTCTTCGTGTACGCGGCCATGTGTATCGCAGGCCGTGGGCTTTTGACGTCCTGAGGTATCGTGAGGTGTTTCTGACAGGGGGTGGGGGGGGGGTGCCCCAAGCTCAAGCCTTGTGTCTCAGCCGGTCGGGGCCGGACTTGTTGTCTTCCTCTGTGGGATGTTTTGGAAAGAGGTCTGCCTGTGCGCTTCATTAGAAACGACAAACGCGACCCGGCCACACCCAAGGCTTCAACCTTTTGTGCCTTTATGTGCAGTTAGGCAGGCTGGCTGGCTGGCTGGCTGGCAGGCTGCCTAACTGGTTGGATTGCTAGTAGGTGGACTAGGTGACTGGGCAGGGAAGTGTGTGTGTGCATGTTGTGTTACTGGTGGATGTTGTGTTACTGGTGTTACTGGTGGATGTTGTGTTACTGGTGAATGTTGTGTTACTGGTGGATGTTGTGTGAGTGGTGAACGGTGAGTTACTTGTGAATTGTGTGTTACTTGTTAATGTTGTGTCAGTGGTGCATGTTGTGTTACTGCTGCATGTTGTGTTTGTGGTGTTTGCTGCATGGGGCCGTGGTAAATGCAGATGAGCGGGGAGCTGTTTGAAGTGGTAATAGGTCCATGGCTCCCCTGTCTTCAGCCTCTCTCTCCTGGGCTGGATGCTGGGCGAGTCATCGACCCAGAACCCCTGTGTGTAAGGGGTCTGGGGGGGGGTCTTTGGTCTGGGGGGCTTTTTCTGTCTTTCATTTCGTCCTGCTTCATTCCCTCCTTCCTTCCCACTATCTCCCTTTCATCCCTTTAGTCCTTCCCTCCTTTAGTCCTTCCTTGCCTCCTTCCCTCCATCACTCCTTCGTTCCTTCATTCCTTGCCTCCTTCATTCCTTGCCTCCTTCCCTCCATCACTCCTTCGTTCCTTCATTCCTTGCCTCCTTCCCTCCATCATTCCTCCCTTCCTTCCTTCCTTCCCTGCCTCCTTCCCCCCCTGTGTGGTCCTGTAGTTAGTGCTAATATCCCCGTCCCCTCCTGCTCTGCGGTCTGCCTGTTTGCCTGGCTGCTGGGCTGCCATTTGCTCCTCCAGGTTCTGCCCAGCCTGACGCAGCTGTTAGCTAGCTAGCTGCCGCTGCTCCGGTGCTAGTCTGTATGACGTTGATGGCCTGCCTGTTGTCATTGTATCTAAGTAAAGTGTATCTTAAAACCTTTTGACAATCTTAAGCCCCTTCCCCCCCTCCCTCAAGATGCTTCGCCTCTTGCCAAGCTGCGGTTGTAAATAAGAGTTTGTTCTTAATGACTTGCCTTGTTGAATAAATCATAGATGAAAAAAAAAAAAATCATTTGCATTAGTCAAACTACGTTAGTTAAAGGAGCAGAGAGTTTTGGACGGCTTTCTGCTTCCTCTGCAATCTGTTTCCGTTGTTGCTCTGCCAGCGCCCCGTTCAGCCTCAGAGTAGGAGACGCGTTAGGGCTGATTCATACTGGATCCATCCTCTGACTACTGAATATCATAAATAATGGCAGACGGCCCGTCACCAGGGCCCGCCGCCATCTCCTAAATGTTGACGCTGTCGGGCGAGCGTCCAAGAACAACTCAAATCGAGGATCCTTTGCCCCTTCTCCAAGCATGCCTTTTGTTTACTCAGCATCCCTGGTTTAATAGTCAAATGTTTTAACTTTTATCCCTGACACACAACCCGTGTTTGCGTATGCATGCAGTGCGTCGCACAGATGCTGTGCTGCTTTTTTTTGTTAGCCACGTGCCGCCACGTGCCGCCCCATGCTGCGCGGCACTTAACCACATTAGAGGTTATTTACCCAACGCTGAATTCATCACATAACATACACGGCATCCTAGGCTGGGGGCTGCTCAGCTAGCCTCCAGTCAAACACCTGACCGCCAGCAGGAGCCTAGCTGGGCTAGCAGTGTAGCAGCTAGTCTCCACTCACACACCTGACAGCCAGCTGGAGCCTAGCTGGGCTAGCAGAGTAGCTAGTCTCCCCTCCAACACCTGACCATCAGGAGCCCAGCTGGGCTAGCTGCTGCCCGGCTAGTCTCCCCTCACACACCTGGCAGTCGGGAGCCTGGCTGGGCTAGCAGAGTAGCAGCTAGTCTCCCCTCACACACCTGACAGTCGGGAGCCTGTCTGGGCTAGCAGAGTAGCAGCTAGTCTCCCCTCACACACCTGACAGTCGGGAGCCTGTCTGGGCTTCTGATGGTGCGTCCTGTTGGCTGTCTTGAGTGCTGTGTTATCTGGAGTGCCACGTTGTTAGAGAACAGTGCATGGCGCCTGTGAGCAGCTGAAGTTAGCACTAGGGAGTGGGAGAGGGAGAGGTCCAGAACTATTAGAGGGAGGGAGAGAGAGAGGTCCAGTTTTATTAGAGGGAGGGGGAGAGAGAGGTCCAGATGTATAAGACGAGAGGGGGAGAGAGAGGTCCAGATGTATAAGACAAGAGGGGGAGAGAGAGGTCCAGATGTATAAGACGGGAGGGGGAGAGAGAGGTCCAGATGTATAAGAGGGAGGGGGAGAGAGAGGTCCAGATGTATAAGACGGGAGGGGGAGAGAGAGGTCCAGATGTATAAGACGGGAGGGGGAGAGAGAGGTCCAGATGTATAAGAGGAAGGGGGAGAGAGAGGTCCAGATGTATAAGACGGGAGGGAGAGAGGCAAAAGTATAAGAGGGCGAGGGAGGGAGGGAGAGAGAGACAGATTAGAGGAGAGAGGAGGAGACAGTGTTAGAGGAAGGGGGAGAGAGGGGGAGAGAGAGAGAGGGGGAGGGAGAGAGAGAGAGAGAGAGAGAGAATGTATTAGAGGGAGGGGGAGATAGAGCTGGAGCAGTAATTCAAGATGGCAGGTAAGGTTAGTAGTTCCAATTTTCTTTCTTTTTTCTTTTTCCAATAGTTTTTGTGTCTGCAAGCATCTTATCAAATAATTTCCGGGCCGAAGCACAAATGTGTGTTTTTCAAATGGGACCAATGAAGTTGAAACGCGACGAATGACGTTAAAATGTGACCATCCCTCTTCCCACGCAGTTGACAGGCTTCTAACTTTTCTGTTCATCTCTGGCGCGGCCGGCTCAGCCTGAGAACAATTAAGGTCCGTGGTTATAAATAGATCCTTCACTGGGCTGTTAAGAGCTGGAGCAGGATCCAAACTAGTTTGAGTAACCGTTGTACTAGTCAAACGACTTAGTGCTGCTTAGCCCCATGACACGTGTGTGTGTGTGTGTGTGTGTGCGTGAGACACGCCCGGGGCGTGTGCAGGGCTGCCATCTGATGCTCCCCAAGGTTTTACTGCTGCTTACCCTCAGAACAACAGAACCTCCTTCCCATGGGACCTCTGTACCACAAAGACGTCTACACACTGTGAGAGGGAGAGAGACACACACACACGGAGCACTGAACTGTAACCACGCTAAAATCCCAGCGTGGAGACCTGTCCCTCTCGGCGCCCGGTGACTCTGAGCCGAGCGCCCGGCCTGGGCCCGGCTGTCCTGCTGCTCTCCCCTCCTGGCTGGGGCTGATTTCCCAACAGAGGCCCAGCGCGGCCCGGTTTCCCCCCAGCGCGGCTCCCTGGACGTGGGCTCATGCATCTTTTACAGGGCGGCCGCTTGTTGTGCTGGTGTCAGATAGCCGCCGCCGCCGCCGCCGCCGCGAGCTCTGAGGCCCCTTTGTTCGGTCAAAACAAGACGGCTGCAGTCTGCAGACCCCACAGCAGGTCCACCGCTGGACCGCTGGTCAGGGCTGTGCTCGCTGGTCGCCATCAGTGCCCCCTCCTCCCAGTGTCACCAGTGCCCCCTCCTCCCAGTGTCACCAGTGCCCCCTCCTCCCAGTGTCACCAGTGCTCCCTCCTCCCAGTGTCACCAGTGCTCCCTCCTCCCAGTGTCACCAGTGCTCCCTCCTCCCAGTGTCACCAGTGCCCCCTCCTCCCAGTGTCACCAGTGCTCCCTCCTCCCAGTGTCACCAGTGCTCCCTCCTCCCAGTGTCACCAGTGCTCCCTCCCAGTGCTCCCTCCCAGTGTCACCAGTGCCCCCTCCTCCCAGTGTCACCAGTGCTCCCTCCTCCCAGTGTCACCAGTGCTCCCTCCTCCCAGTGTCACCAGTGCTCCCTCCTCCCAGTGTCACCAGTGCTCCCTCCTCCCAGTGTCACCAGTGCTCCCTCCTCCCAGTGTCACCAGTGCTCCCTCCCAGTGCTCCCTCCCAGTGTCACCAGTGCTCCCTCCCAGTGCTCCCTCCCAGTGTCACCAGTGCTCCCTCCCAGTGCTCCCTCCCCAGTGTCCCTCCAGTGCCCCTCCTCCCAGTGTCACCAGTGCTCCCTCCCAGTGTCCTCTCCCAGTGCTCCCTCCCAGTGCTCCCTCCCAGTGTCACCAGTGCTCCCTCCCAGTGCTCCCTCCCAGTGCTCCCTCCCAGTGCTCCCTCCCAGTGCTCCCTCCCAGTGTCACCAGTGCTCCCTCCCAGTGCTCCCTCCCAGTGTCACCAGTGCTCCCTCCCAGTGCTCCCTCCCAGTGCTCCCTCCCAGTGCTCCCTCCCAGTGCTCCCTCCCAGTGTCACCAGTGCTCCAAGAGTGCCCCGCCCGCGCTCCACAAACATCTGCAGGACATCAAGTCCAACCAGACCTCTTTACTGTCTGGTTTGACTTGATGTCTGAACGCTGAAACACTTGAGTTGAACTGTAAATAAATATGCAAATAAACACACACGCATCACAAACCATGCCTGACGCCACCCAGCCTATAATATGTTGCGGTGCCAGTATTTTCAGACCGCCTAGGGCGGTCACGCTCAGTGCTTTGAGCAAACGCTCTTTTGGAACCAATGGGGAATGAAGATCATCATACTCGCTCTAATGAAGATCATCATGCTCTTTTTGGTCCACCTGCCGAGGTCGCACCACGCCATGACAGCCTGGTACTCAAGTCATCACGCAACCGTTTGTAGGGTCAGCAAGACCCTCACCCAGTGTGTAGGAGGAGGACCTGCTTCTAACATCTGCAAGTACCACATAGTGTAGCTCAATGGACATGTAATGGACATGCAACAACTATATTTATAGTTTTCTTTGGAACTGGCCCAGATATTTGTAGAGCGAGTAATGAACCCTGTCTTTATGACCGGTGTTCACGTGAGTTGATGCTCACAGGCCTCCCTTCTCAGGAGGTTTGTATGTTTCCCCGGACTCTAGTTTTTCTGGTGCCAACCATTTTTCCAGTTGGGTTGAGGCTCCTTTTTTTTTATTGTTGTTCTGAGAAAAGCATTTCAGCCGAGGTATGAATCACTGAGGCATGCATAATTGATATACACATGAGAATTATACCATGCTTTTAATAATCTAATTAACGTTAAACAATATGTCGTTTCTCAAAAGCTGCTAATCATCAATATAATAAAGTAATCAATCTTACCGCCTGCTTCCCCCAGTCAGTAAGTGGGTCTGGTCAGGTGGGCTGTCGCCCGCGGTCGGTTGGTCCTTCATGACTTCATTTAAATGCCTTGTTGTTTTACTTCAGCCAAGATATAGAGTGATGTCCACGGAGGTATGAAAGCGCTCACACTGATCAGCAAGCAGATCGATTCATTAATCTAAAGACCAGAACAGACGGAAGATTTATTTTGGAAAATTGCTATGATTTAAACTTAGAAAGTAAGACCAAATTTAGACCAAAAAATACCCCAAAAAATGTATCAAGCATTTCGATCTGAGGCCAAGGTTGAACCATGTTCGGGTTTAGATTGTAGTGCGCTCAACTGTGTCTGATTTATCAGACTTGTCGACTTTTGGTACACACCTGGAACCTAGTTGAGAGGAACATACATAGAGTACCTTTATTTTGAAATACCCCATAGTCAATGTTAATGTATTGCTAATGGGTAATTAGCAACACTAATTATTATTGCTAATGTAGATTATGCACTGTATTTGTACTTTAATACAATGTAAAATGGAGTAGCATTATCGAAATAAAAACGAGGACTTCGCCATGCGCACATGAAACGGATTCCATTCTTGTGGATTTTTTTCTGTTCCCCTGAGACTATCTTTTGGTCTCGTTATAGAAGGAGGTCAAAGGTCATGATCGAACCCTTCCACCTTCATGCCTCGCTATGACGACCACGCTATGCTAACTCCAGCGGGGAGTGGGAGGAATGATTAGCCACCTTTTTGTGCTTTTAGTCTCACCAGGTTAGGAGGCGGTGGGGGGTTGGGGTTAGGGCCTCGGGGTTACCATGGTGACCCTGAGAGCAGGCAGGAGAGAGGCGGGGGCAGGGCTCAGAATGGGGGCCATTTTGAGGCCCGCCCCCTTTCTGAGCCCCGCCCCCATTCTAAGGCCCGCCCCCATTCTAAGGCCCGCCCCCATTCTGAGCCCCGCCCCCATTCTGAAACTGATTCTACTAAGTTCTGTTTAGAGACTGAATGGTTTTTATCTGATAAAAAAAACGTGCGGGAGCGTCATCACTGACGAGGCATCCCGTTATCACCAGGACCGTGAACACGGCCTTCACCCCAGCAGGGATCATCTAATGATGACTCCCAAAATGGGCATGTTCTCCTTTTCCTGTAGAACACATATTAACAAATTGCACGAAAAAGATCCTTCATTTTTCTCTTAAGAAGCCGAGACACAAACTTTGTTCAAAGACTGAACCCGTTTTAAATGAGTTGACTCAGTATGCTATAACTAATACTAAAACATTTAGAGACCCCCTGTGGTACAGTGACAGTCCCCCCCCTACTGAGTCTTATTATATCATAAGTAGACAAACGGCATATTTCATTCTGGCACACTGGTGGAGAACAGAATCTATGGGTTGAGTTTGGCAGCTGTGATGCAGACGATGAGGCAGCCATGATGGCAGGACTTATTATGATCTGTCTCCTGATCAAGGCCTCATGGGGCCCTACGCACGCACGCACGCCGGTGCCGTCCATGGTAACCTCTCTGGTGTGTGGGTTTGTGACTGTGAGCAGAGTTTCACGGTTCAGAGTCCAGACATCTGGTGTGTCTGTGTGCTGACGAAGATGTGACTGTGTGTTTTATCAGGTCACATCGGCCTAACTGTTGGTGTCTGAGCCGTGAGTCTGTGATGTAGCCTGTTAGGCCTACCAGAGCAGATATTAGGCCGTAGACAGAAAGCTGGCGTGTTTTCCTAACACTAGGAAAGGCCGACATTGTTTAGTTGGAGATAAGGTAGGATATAATAATAATGCAGCAAGGACATTAAGGTTTTTTAATATATGAAAGAACAGATAATAATGATGAATCACGCAGCTGCGGTCGCTACTTTTCGCGAATGGCGATGTGTGTCTGACAAAACAACAGGCTACACTTATTGTGTTTCATATATTTATTCTATCGTAAAGTGTGATTGATTCGTTCAGGAGACATTTAATATCTTTTTGTTTCAGACGCACGGAACAATGATATCCAGTTTGGCAATATTCTTTAGCATTTTTTCCCCTTTTCAGCTTCCTAATGTCAGTGGCTCATTAAGAGTTTTATTTCAGTTTAGTATTGTTTACACTTTGGACAATGTCTTAGATGGAAAGCAATGGACTGCCGAGGTCATTTGGACCCAGTTATTTGACTGATGCAATAAAACTCAAGCTGATTTACCTTTACTGGTGATATGTTTGTTAATGACAAGTTTAGTTCAACTCCAATCACACAAATACAACTTGAAGTAAAGAAGGGTTATCAGTTTTCAAATACTTTGTGAGTGTTAGTCAACATGACTAGCTGTTTAGGTTTAGGAAACACAACTACTTGGTTAGGTTAAGGCAACACAACTAGCTGGTTAGGTTTAGGGTAAGGCTTAGGCAGACAGGGTTAGGCAAACACCTCCTGTTTGAGCCAAACTAAAAGCAAACAATTGGCGGTTTTGGTTACTGACTTATAATAGGTAAAAAAATTGTAAAACTTGGAGTCAGTCCTATCCTTTGGTGAAAGCTTTTCAAGCTTCTCGTATGTTTAAGGAACAAAAGAGCCCTGTTCCACTCATTAGCGCTGTCACAACTTTCTCAGGGCAAAGTATTGAAAGATGACAGGCTCATAACACACTCGCCCAATCTTTGAGCCACTGCAAGAATTCATACAAAACCGCAGAGTTCCACCCCTGGGGAGAACATCAGTGGACCAGGACCACTGTTCCCTACAAAGTATGCCGCCGTACACGGCTAGCAACCTGACACGTTTGGATTCATATTCTGGAGGGTGTCCGATGTTGAAAAGAAAAGAAAACACACTCGAAGTGTCACCACTGATCCTTTCATTACCCCAGTCGCACTGGTCAGTGGTAATGTTGTCAGCCTCTGGCTCACAACATTACCGCCATCGGAACGATGAAATGAAAGCACAAGAGGAACCTCCAAGCACAAACGACACTGAAACGGCCGCGCTTTTCTGCTGTGGTACGAGCGTGCGTTGTGGTGACCTTGCCTTCTGTCACAGTTAATTTAATAAAACCTTCAAAATACATGGCGCGTGTGTGCGTGCGTGCGTGCGTGCATGCGTGTGTCACTAATAAATAGCCGTGATTGAAATGCCTGTGAGTCGACCGGGCCTTTCTCTTCTCCTATTTGCTGTGAGGGAGGAGGGTCTGCAGCCCGCTAGATTTCCTTTGCTTGTGGGACACTAACTACTCCTCGCCCAGCAGGCCTCGCTGTTTTCGGTAGCGGCGTTGAGCCTCCGAGCGGTGGAATAATTGAGTTGTCACGGCGTTCCCCCCCCCCCCCCCCCGGCGGGCTTTGGATGCTCTGCGAGGTCTTGTACCGCTTATTGCCCGGCTTTTAAAGCCACTTCCTGCAGCACTGTCCACGGGTAATGGGCAGCATCTGTTGACTCTCTCGGTCCCTCTCTCCCTCTTCTACTTGCATCCGCCGCCCCTGGCCGTCTCTCCATCCCTCAGGCTCTCAACTTATCACTTTATAGCTCTCTAGTTCCTCTCTGTCTCTCTCTCTCTCTCTCTCTCTCTCTCTCTCTCTGTCTCTCTCTCTCTCTCTCTCTCTCTCTCTCTCTCTCTCTCTCTCTCTCTCTCTCTCTCTCTCTCTCTCTCTCTCTCTCTCTCTCTCTCTCTCTCTCTCTCTCTCTCTCTCTCTCTCTCTCTCTCTCTCTCTCTCTCTCTCTCTCTCTCTCTCTCTCTCTCTCTCTCTCTCTCTCTCTCTCTCTCTCTCTCTCTCTCTCTCTCTCTCTCGTGTGTCTCTCTCTCTCTCTGTGTCTCTCTCTCTGTCTCTCTCTCTCTCTCTCTCTCTCGGTGTCTCTCTCTCTCTCGGTGTCTCTCTCTCTCTCGGTGTCTCTCTCTCTCTCGGTGTCTCTCTCTCTCTCTCTCTCTCTGTCTCTCTCTCGGTGTCTCTCTCTCTCTCTCTCTCTCTCTCTCTCTCTCTCTCTGTCTCTCTCTCTCTCTCTCTCTCTCTCTCTCGGTGTCTCTCTCTCTCTCTCTCTCTCTCGGTGTCTCTCTCTCTCTCTCTCTCTCTCTCTGGGTGTCTCTGTCTCTCTCTTCTCTCGGTGTCTCTTCTCTCTCGTGTCTCTCTCTCTCGGTGTCTCTCTCTGTCTCTCTCGGTGTCTCTCTCTCTCTCTCTCGGTGTCTCTGTCTGTCTCTCTGTCTCTGTCTCTCTGTCTGTCTCTCTTGTCTCTGTCTCTCTGTCTGTCTCTCTTGTCTCTGTCTCTCTGTCTGTCTCTCTTGTCTCTCTCTCTGTCTGTCTCTCTTGTCTCTCTCTCTGTCTCTCTGTCTTGTCTCTCTCTTGTCTCTCTCTCTCTGTCTCTCTCTTGTCTCTCTCCTCTGTCTCTCTCTCCTGGCTCCACTACCATCCATCCACTACCACCACAGCCTGACCCTGTCATCCGGGTTGATCACATAATAATCAGCCCCCCCCCCCCTAATGATTTGGGGTGATCCAGGCAGATGGATGAGTGTGTGTTTCTGTGAGCGCAGCTGTTTACAGTAGCCTGGATCCTGGCGCTGATCTCCGTATTTAGGTCGGTGTCGTCTGGTTCTCCGATCGACGAGTTCAAGAAACACAAAGTGAAGCCCGGCCTCGGCCAGCTTCAGCCAGCCGCCTGGGAGCGCGTTTGCGTTCGACATGCAAACGATGAATGCAAACGCACCAAATCAAACACTGAGGCCGACCACCTCCTCCGCTCTCTACCAGCCAGGAGCGCGGGCCTACGGTGTCGGACAGTCCCTACGGTGTTGGACAGTCCCTTCACTGCGTCCCACTGCTCTGCAGACTGGGGGACGGGGGTAGGAGATTTGAGTGCTTGCTTAGGAAGCTGGACTGGGTAGCCCTGGAGAACTTGATAGTAAAGAAGTACTGTTGTCCCAATGTCTTTGGAATGAATATATAAAATGCATCAAATTTATATATGAAGAGGCTTCACAATAGCTGCTGAATCATACGGAAAGTTTCAAGGTTAAAATATGATGATAAATATGATAGTCTTCTCGTTATGCTGGTGCCACTATGGTGTGGTCGGTTGAACGAGCGAGCGTGTGAAGGAATGCATCATGGGATGCCTAGAGGCAGGCCACATCGCGTCCGAGTGCATCGCTGACCTCTGAACAGGGGTCAGGTCGGCATCCCTCTCACCTGTATCTTTTTACTTCCTGTAGGGT
>OLKM01001487.1:38436-70947 GCA_900291075.1 Melanogrammus aeglefinus
CTCTCGCTCTCGCTCTCTGTCTCTGTCTCTGTCCCTGTCTCTGTCTCTCTCTCTCTGTCTGCCTCAATCATCCTTATCCTCTGTCTCCCTCATGACTGTCTGTCTGCCTCCATCTGAATGTGCCCTGTCTCTCTCTCTCTTAGTGTCTGTCTCTCTTCTGACTCCCTTTGTGTGTATCTGTATGCTTGTCTCTCTCTGTCTCCATCTGTCTGTGCCCTCTCCCTCTAAGTGTCTGTCTCTCCCTGTGTCCCTATCTATGCTTGTCTCTCTCTGTCTCCATCTGTCTGTGCCCTCTCTCTCTTAGTGTCTGTCTCTCCCTGTGTCCCTATCTATGCTTGTCTCTCTCCCAGTCTCAATGTGTATCGCTGTGTGTGTCTCGCATCTTTGTGTGACACACTTCTCCCTCGATTCTCACTCTCTCATCCCCCACCCTCTCTCATATACTAGGAACTTAAACAATAAAGAATTGGAGTGTTTGCTGAAAGTATTGTCTGTTATTCCCATGGTTACGATACAAACGAGCGGAAGACGAGGGCGGTCGAATGCTTTCAGGTGCAGGGCTGTCAGAGTGCGTCGAGGGTGAAGTGGGTCCGCACGTGACATCGACGACACACTCCTTCCCCACCATGCATTGGTTTTCAGTTCATTTAATCTCGGTGCATCACCCATGAGGTTCCCCAGTGGCCGCGGGGGACGTTCCGTCGAACCAGCCCTTCAGCCTGACTGTTTCTCAGGAGGACGGGGTTGGCGTCGGTGGTCCTTAGCAGACGAATCATCGCAAGACATTGTCATGGCAACCTAAGCTAACTTGGCACCTGCCCTCAACTGCCCTTCTTTGCTCTCTTCCTCCCTCTCCTCCCCTCCCCCCTCCTCCTCCCCCCCTCCTCCCCCCTTCCAGGCCCTGTTGACGGCAGTGACCTCGCAGCACATCGAGATCCACGAGGGCACGGTGCTGCAGGCGGTGCGCACCTGCTACAACATCTACCTGGCCAGCAAGAACCTCATCAACCAGACCACGGCCAAGGCCACGCTCACCCAGATGCTCAACGTCATCTTCGCCCGCATGGAGAACCAGGCAGTAGGTCCTCCTCCTCCTCCTCCTCCTCCTCCTCCCTCCTCCATCCTCCTCCTCCTCCTCTTCCTCCCCCCCGGTTCCCTGAGCACAGAGATCCGTCCTGTGCATACATTTGTTTATGGTCGCAGACACTCATGCACTCGTACGCTCTCACTCACTCACTCTCTCTCTCTCACACGCTCATGCACCCCCTCACTCCCTCATCCACTCACTCACACACACCCACACACATGCACGCACGCACGCACGTGCCGTTCGAGTGCTGGTGAGGACGCACGGTGTGTGTGGTCCAAGGTAGGAGCCCTGAGGTCCACTCTTGTGTCTCCCCTCCTTGTTGTCGTTGATCCATCCGTCCGTGTGCTCCCCTTCAGACCGTGACTGTGTGTCGTGTTGTGGTTGAACGTCTAGTCACTAAGAGCGCACTGCTGTCGGTGGATGTACTGTTGTTTGCGTGTGTCTGTCGCCTGCCTTGTTCTGGAAAGATGTCAAGTAAGTCATGTTTTGTGTTTTTGTCCAGAAGTGCAACTAAAGTCGCTGCCTTTTGAGATAAAAGAAAACGAACCCAAAAACAAAGCTTGCTCTAACGCCATCTTTTTCTTTTTGATTGACACTTCCTCTCCCCCTCCTCCTCCTCCTCCTCACCTTGCCTCCTCCTTCCCTCCCTCTCGCCCCCTTGGACACGTAGCTTACAAATCACAAGCTCTCATGGTCTCTGGCCTTCAGAAAGAGGGACCGCCAGGTAATGCGTGCAGGACTGCCCTGACTTGCCTGATCTGAACTTCCACACTTCACGACTCGTCTGCGTGTGCGTGTGTGTGTGTGTGTGTGTGTGTGTGTGTGTGTGTGTGTGTGTGTGTGTGTGTGTGTGTGTGTGTGTGTGTGTGTGTGTGTGTGTTGTGCTTCCTCCACCCCCCCCCCCCCATCCCCTCTCCTCCTCGGGGGGGGGGGGGGGGGGGGGGGGGGGCGGTGGAGGGCTCTGCAGTGCCGTGTCTATGCGTGTCGTGTGTTCTGCACATCTTTTGGTTTTCTGTTTACCAGCCACCACGAGACCCCGTCCCCCCGTCCGCCCCCACCGTCCTGGCTTCCACTTCCATGTTTCCGTTGCATTGACACTGCGCAGGTGTGGGACTGGACCTGCCTTCTGTTGCAGGGCCAGATGTGGCACCTCGCTTTAACGTGCATCGCTTAAAGTTTTGCTTTCGATTCCACGTCCTCGAGGAGAGATGGAGACAGAGACAGATGGGCTAATGGCCGTAGTGTGTGTGTGGTGCCTGCTAGGCAGTTTAGTGCACCTTTTAATGTGTGTAAATATCGTCTCCTGGGCCCACCTGCACATAGTAGAAATAAACGATAAACACACCGCGATGAGTCTCTTTCTCTTTGCTTCTCTCTACCTTCTCTCCACAACCTCCCCATCCACTCTCGCTCCCTTTCTTTCTGTCTCTCTCTCTGTCTGTGTGTCTGTCTGTCTGTCTGTCTGTCTGTCTGTCTGTCTGTTTCTCTCTCTCTCTCTGTGTTCTCTTCCTCTCTTCATCTCTCTCTCCGTCTGTCTGTCTGTCTGTTTCTCTCTCTCTGTGTTCTCTCCGTCTCTCCGTCTGTCTGTCCGTCTGTCGTCTGTCTGTCTGTCTGTCTTGTCTGTCTGTCTGTCTGTTTCTCTCTCTCTCTGTTCTCTTCCTCTCTCCATCTCTCTCTCTCTGTCTTCAAGCCTCTCTCTCTCTCCGCTATATGCCATTTAAGTGATGAGCTTATTCAGTTTCCACAGACACCTTTGTCCCCTCCAGCTAAGGTGCATTTGTCCGGGCCCTTTATTCCATCCTAATAGTGGCCTCAGAATGCAGCTCATTCAATTGGCCTGAGGAATCTATTAGTATGTTTTTTCTTTGTTTGTTTTTTTAATTGATGTATTTTGTTTGGTATTTTTGGTAGCATATAATCACGAATTGATTATTTTCCTGGATAGAGCGAATACGGATATATATTTTTAAAGGCGTGTTATTATGCCACCAGGGGTGAGTTTGATTAGTCAGTACAAGTCTGTTTGAAAATCAGATGACGGACAAATAAGCAACATTTGCTACGGTGAACTTGGTAGGCTGATGGACTGATCTATGCAGCGTACATCTTGGTGGAGACGCCCACTTGTGAAGTCACTAAAACACCGGAAGAAGCAGATTTTCAAACAGCTTGTAATGGCTAATCACACTCACACCTGTTGGCATAATATCACGCCTTTAATGTAATGCTCTTGAAACATTAATTATAGGACTTTAGTTAAATTCCCTCACTTCTTCTTCTTCAGTTGAACTCTTTTCCCCCTTGAGTCGCTTTTTTTGTATCCTTCTTAAATTTCCTTTTTAATGCAAGAATTTGTGACCAAAGCGCCCTTTCACTGGGGAGGCACGTCGGGCTGCCCTGTGTCGCTCGGCCCCGCCCCCTCCCCCTCTGCTTGCTTTCATTCTTTGCCCTCCATTTTGTGAGTTCCGTCGTCTTGGCGATTGTCCTTCAGAGGAACGGCTAAACGCAAACCAATAGCACGCTCTGACGGGCAAGAGTTAAACACCATGAACACATCGCTACATCGTGGAAGTACCACCGCCCCCCCCACCCCCCGGTCTCCTCTGTGCATGTTTTTAATATTGCTCGCCAAGTTCTGCCCATCAACCACCAACTGAAACACACAAACAGCAGAGCGGCCCACAACACACAAACAGATACACAAAGAGAACCGGGATGCACAACCGTTTTGGACATGCTGTATGAGCTGTTACCACAAACACAGCAAACCAACTACCACCGCACAAACCAGTACACAAAAATAGTCACACGTCAGGTTAGACACACACACACACACACACACACACAAAGACAAACAGATATGCACATTTTACACACTAAAACTGTTCACACAACGACTGTTTGGGTCGCGTTGTGTTGGGCTCTGTGGTCACATATCAAGAGGGGGGCTGAACCAGAGGGCGGGCCCCCAGAGGGCGGGCCCCCAGCCGGCGGTCACTTCCTGTCCGACATCTGGCCGAGGTGGGCTGCGGCTCTGGGGTCCGGTCGGGGGCCCTCCATCTTGATAGGCTCTTCTGTAGGGACCTAATTGATTTATGATGCTCTAATGTGTTTTTTTGTGTGTGTGTTTTATTGTGTGTGCGTGATCCTGTGTTGTATTGTGTGTGTGTGTGTGTGTGTGTGTGTGTGTGTGTAGCTGCAGGAGGCTAAGCAGATGGAGCGGGAGCGGCACCGGCAGCAGTCCCCGGCCACGCCCCACAAAGATGCCGCCTCCCCCCAGCTCCAGGGCCCAGCCCACCTCCAGTCCAGAAGCCCTGCCCAGGAGCCCAACGGGCCCACCACGCCCCCTTCCACGCAGTCCACCCCAGGGGCCACGCCCACCGCCACCACCCCCTCCACCCCCGTCAACAGCGGCCTGGAGGGCGGGGCCCCCGAGGAGCGGGGCCCCGGGGCCTACGAGAGCCCCCACCCCGAGAACGGCTCCGAGTTCTGCGTGGCCGAGAACGAGCAGACGGAGGCGGACCAGGCCACCGCCGCCGCCGCCGCCGCCGCCACCCAGAGTAAGAGGACGTTCCCCTGCTGTCCCCGTGGCAATACGCTGTCCCCGTGGCAACACGCTGTCCCCGTGGCAACACGCTCTCCCCGTGGCAACACGCTGTCCCCGTGGTAACACGCTGTCCCCGTGGCAACACGCTGTCCCCGTGGCAACACGCTGTCCCCGTGGCAACACGCTGTCCCCGTGGCAACACGCTGTCCCCGTGGCAACACGCTGTCCCCGTGGCAACACGCTGTCCCCGTGGCAACACGCTGTCCCCGTGGTAACACGCTGTCCCTGATTTAACACGCTGGTTCCTAATGGTTGACTCCCGTTGTGCACGTGGAGGTATAGCGCTGTTTGAACCGGCTGTGATTCTGGGTGGGTACTGTCCTGCGTCCTGCGTTCCGTTTCCCCCGGAAAAGAGCTGTTTGTGGCTCGCTCTTGATTTCCCCAGGCGGCGTCAATGTGTGTGATGTGTGAGGTGATGTGTCGGTGACGGAGCTCATGTTCCCTCCACCCCCCCCCCCCCCCCAGACGCCGTGGAGGAGCAGGAGCAGCGGGGGAGGGAGGGGGTGGGGGAGGGGGAGGACCGCGAGTCCCCCAACTACGAGGAGAAGGCCCAGGAGATCGTGCAGAGCGTCCTTCAGGAGGTGGTCAACACGGTCGCCGGAGGTGAGCCCGCCCCCACGTCCTCATCGGCTCATTTTGAAATGAAAAAGTTTATTTCTCCAAAAGTAGATTTTCATGAATATATTTTGTGCCTAACCCTTTCCCTGACCCTAATCATTTAAATGAATGACTGGAAAGTGGGATGAGATAGTGAAATTCTTAATGAACTTTAGAGTAGGACTACAGATGGGAATCGAACCTGGGCCACCACAGAGTGCCTTGCCCTCATGGTTAGCCCCCTGTTAAGCGACTGCGTTCGATACCATTTGTTATCGTCTGGGTCCGTGCCTTGGGTGCCTCCTCCCCCCCTGAACACACTCCTCCACACTGTCCACCCTGTGCCCTGGTTTGTTTGCTCTCTCAGACACCTTTAACACCTGGGGCCGTGGTGTTACATGAGACGGAAGGGGGGGGGATCAGAGCGCCTTGAGCTACCGTTTGGTACAAAGGGGAGGGGAGCAGAGGGGCGAGGACATCCTGTCCCCTCGCTGCCTTCGGAGAGGTGTTTAGTGAGGCTCTCTCGGACGGCTGCAGAGCCTGACGGTAATCCTACTGAGGCATGAAGTCGCTCGGAAAAACAGGGTGTCAGGTGACCCGTCTCCATGGCAGATAACGATCGCTCCGAGCGACTGCGCAGAGGAACCTGTTACAAACAGTCCCATATCTTCATTCCTACATACTCTACCTATAGCTTAGATATATGCCTATATCTCCAAAGATACTAGCTGTACCTATAGCTTAGATACATGCCTATATCTTCATCTATCCATACTGTGCCTATAGCTTAGATACATGCCTATATCTTCATCTATCCATACTGTACCTATGGCCTAGATACATGCCTATATCTGCACAGATACACTCTCATATCTGAAGGA
This sequence comes from Melanogrammus aeglefinus, assembly GCA_900291075.1. NCBI lineage: Eukaryota > Metazoa > Chordata > Actinopteri > Gadiformes > Gadidae > Melanogrammus > Melanogrammus aeglefinus. The sequence goes on from OLKM01001487.1 coordinate 44,612, forward strand.
GCTTTTGTTTAAAGACTTATCAGTGTCGTGGGGTCCCTCGACAGGATTCTAAATCGCATTTAGTTGTTTGGTTTGTAAAACTAGCGTTCATAGGTCGAAAGTGAGACGGCGATTAAGATTAAAAGTTAAAAACAATCAGCTCAACTGACCTTCCCTCCTCCTCCCTCCACAGGGAACTGCTTGGACCCCGCCCACCTCTGCTCAGACGCCAAGGAGTCGGGCGGCGAGGGCGGCGGTGAGGGAGGGGCCGTCGACGTGGCGGCCGGTGACGCGGTGGCGGCGGGCGAGTCGGCGGCGGGCGAATCGGAGGCTTGCGGCGAGGGGTCGGCGGAGGTCACCCAGAGCTCGCTAGAGGACGAGAGCGTGCTGGGCAGCAGCGACAGCGAGCACACCCACGTCAACGGCATCCCCGGCACGCCCATCAGCGCCAGCTTCACGCCGTCGCTGCCCGACGACCGGCTCTCCGTCTCCTCCACCGACACTCAGGTGAGCTGGGGAGGGGTTGCCGTGGCGACGGGTACCACAGGCTCCGGGGTCGTGTGTGTGTGTGTGTTGTGTTTGTGTGTGTGTGTGTGTTGTGTGTTGTGTGTTGTGTGTGGTGTGTGTGTGTGTGTGTGTGTGTGTGTGGTGTGTGTGTGTGTGTGTTGTACGTCGGAGGATGATCACGCCCACAATGAGACCCTGTGTTTAGAAGTACGGCATGGCCAGATCACTCTGTCGATGTAGATCTATGGATGGAGACATGAAGCAGGAACATCACAAAATAAATATACCAAAACTAGGATGTGCCACTGTCGTATGAATTGTAACACGTCAGAGGATCCCCAAAAAATATTATAAAAATGTATGAAACTGATACATCATATAAATAAGTAAATAGTAAATACTATAAAAAATAAATAAAGTGGTATTTATTATAACTATGGTTGCGCCCTTATGAAAGCTTTTCCATGCCAGCCCGAAGTTTTATAATAACTATCACACTTCTCTTGGCAGCCAAATACACAAGTCCATGTTTCCAGCCCTCTTCAGCGGGTTTCTCAACTCAGAACAAGTCCTTCACTCCGTGTTCCCCGTAGTTTCCTCATTGTTGTGTACACCGGGTGCTGCCGCAGTAGCAGGGGGGCTGTAGATCAATGACGGCCGTCTCTCTCCTCACCGTCCCTCTGGCGTTCCCTCCTCCTCCCGTAGGAATCAGGGACTGCTCCGGGCCAGCCCCCCGGCGCAAAGTTCTCCCACATCCTCCAGAAGGACGCCTTCCTGGTGTTCCGCTCGCTCTGCAAGCTCTCCATGAAGCCCCTGACCGACGGACCCCCCGACCCCAAGTAAGTAGGGCTGCTCCGATACAAGTATCGATACCAGTATCGATACCGGCGTTGATACTGGTATCGATACCGACGTCGATACTGGTATTGATACCGGCGTCGATACCGATACTAGTATCGGTATCGACGTTGATACTAGTATCGATACTGGTATCGATATCGGTATCGATACTGGTATCGATACTGGTATCTGTATCGATAACTAGTCTATGCGCCGATCCGATACCATCACGTGACTAGCTCATTAATAAACAGGCAAAGGACGTCACAAACAGGTGCGGTTTTATGCTGCATTCGTTAACGGTCGGAGGTGGAAAGTCGGAATGGGAAACTCAATCTACACATGGATGCTTAACAAGAATACAAATGTATTATTATAATTATAGATTCTTAATGTAAATTATCTAGTTCTGAAAAAAAGAAATGGACAGTAAGTGAATTGACTATACATTGCTGCTATCCGTAGTTACAATGCTAGATGCTGTATCGGTATATACTCGGCATCCGATGATACTCAAGTTCAGGAATCGGTATCGGGAAGGGAATAATGGTATCAGAACGTCTCTACAAATAAGAGACCGGCCCCTCTCCCTGGTCTCCTGGGTCTTCTGAAACGTTGGTGGATTTTCTTTTACAAATCGCTCTTCTCTTTGAGTCAGGCCTCTGTTGACGTGTGGTGGGTCTGTTATCGTGAATAAAACAGCCTGGGTGTTTATTCATGAGGTTCTGGTTTGGATGTAGGGTTGGGAGGGTAGCAGACTTGAGTTGTTGTTGTTGAAAATATTCAGTTTGAAGTCCTGCATATTGCAACACACGTTGCATCTTTTAAATATGCGTGTGATTATAAGTATAACGGCATATCTCTGTTGTCTTATTAATTTCTTGAAATATTACTGATGTTATGATGTGTTAATATTGGGCCCCAGACCATTCCAGTGGAATCTAGTCTGCCATGATCTGCCTCAGGGTCGCAGTTTTGGTAACTTAAACAAACACTTCTGCAATAGACACAAGCTTGAAGAGCCTATCTCTATTAATAGTGAGTAAAAAAAAAAGAAAGAGTTCTCCTCCCCCCACAGTTCCTGCTAACTAGCATCGGGATAATCAGGGTTGACTCTGCGTGGTTCTCATGCTAACAGTGGATGGCTCAGAGTTAACCAGCCTGTGTTCGCATCTGTTTCCCCAGCGTAACTCAATCCACCACAGGGCTCTGTGAAGGCTTCTTATCAGTTCTGCATGAAGGGAAAGCCAGCCAGTCTCCCGTTAATCTGATTCATACATTTAAGTAACCGTGTATGGATATCAAAAGCATTTTCTTAAACTTAAACCCAAATTTCTATGCAAGAGTATAATTTATTCCAGCAATTATTTTTTTGTTAATGTTGCAGTTGGACAATCCTGCTGAGTTTTCCACCTTTAGTTCCCACATGTTTAGTTTACTTAAGATTCATGTATCTCGGCTTTGTACTCTTCTGGGGTTTAGCTAGTCGTCAAACAAAGACCAGCAACAAATATATATATATATATATATATAGATGGATGGATGGATCTAGATAGATCTGAGTTGATCTCAATGGACTGATTGATAGATCTAGATAGATATAAAGAATGTATAGGTAGCATGAAGGTAGCCTTCATCAACCTGCTGAAAGTAGTTCTGGTTTCCAACACGCTCTTCCAGGGATGACTCAATCACAACACAATAAAAGTCAAGGCCCCAAATACAGAAAGGGGTAGTTGGTTTAGTTGTTCTGGTATCCACCTGCGGGCTGTTTGGTCGGCATGGAAACAGGAAGTCATCGTTGTTGAGTCACTGTGCTGCTCGCTGATGTACTGATGTCAGTCTGGTGGTTTGTGGTGAAACAGTCTGAAGGTCCGGGATCGTATCATCAGGTTCATTATGGTATGCAAACTCCTGTGATTTGTTCCAAGAGGTTGAACTGCATTCGCACACACACACACACACGCACACGCACACGCACACACATGCGCACACACATACACAGGCACACACACATACACAGGCGCACACACACAGGCACACACACAGGCACACACACGCACACAGGCGCACACACACACACAGGCGCACACACACACGCACACACACAATGTTCTCCTTAATTCTCATCCCATTCCAATCAATCACATCCTAATCACAAGAATAATAACTCCTAATCAGCCGCGCCCTGCAATCGTCCAAAACAATTGTGATAACAAAGATGACCTCCTCTCCTCCCCCGTCTCCTCCTCTCCTCCCCCGTCTCCTCCTCCCAGGTCCCATGAGCTGCGATCCAAGGTGCTGTCACTGCAGCTGCTGCTGTCCATCCTGCAGAACGCCGGCCCGGTCTTCAAGACCAACGAGATGTTCATCAACGCCATCAAGCAGTACCTGTGCGTGGCGCTCTCCAAGAACGGCGTGTCCTCCGTGCCCGAGGTCTTTGAGCTGTCGCTGTCCATCTTCCTCACACTGCTGTCCCACTTCAAGACCCACCTCAAGATGCAGATCGAGGTCAGGGTCCTGGAACACCCGTCTCCTCCGGGGTCAAAACCTCTCGCCAACTTTCGTCAACTTATTTGGGGAAATCTCTGGTTTACACACGTATCAAATGTTGATACCACTCTGGTACCAACCCTTTAAAGCGGTTAAAGGGTTGGTATTAGGCCTCCCAAGTGCGAGTGTGATTAGCTATTCTGAGCAGTTTGAAAATCTGTGTTTTGGATCAGTCTACCAGCCTACCCAGTGGACTGTAGCTAATGTTGCTGATCCATACATCGTCAACTAGGTGGACACACCCACTTGTGATGTCACTTAGGCACATGGACGTCTTGTAATGGCTAATCACACTCACGCCTGGTGGTATAATACCACCCCTTAAAGGGGAACAAGAAAACTAGAAACAGTCTGGCAATTCGCCAATAAGCAATCCGATCTCCAGGGGGAGGAAGGAGTAGGGGGTTAGGGGAGAGATGTCAACTGCAAGCACATGGTTCCCGCCGGGTCTTAAAAAGTCTTAAAAGCATGGAATTTATGAATTTGGAAATAATACCTTAAAAATTTGATATCTGTGTCTTAAGAAATCTGCAGTATAACTTCTCCGTATCGCATTCTCCTCAAAAGTTTCATTTCGTCAACCACTATTATTTTGATTAAATAACGTAGCCTAAATGAGTTGCGGTGTGGTTGGCTGATTGACTCGGCTGCCAGATCGACTCATGGTCCTCGATGCACAATAACGACGCACTTCCTGTAAACGCTGTCTTTTAAATGCGCATGCGCGTTTCAATCATTCCCATGTTATTCCCAAGTATTAACGATCTCCTTTTGTTTTCTAATCTATGAATAATAATCGAATGTACCCAATATTTAACGGGTCGATTCCCCCGTCTCTCCACAGGTGTTCTTCAAGGAGATCTTCCTGTACATCCTCGAGACCCCCACCAGCTCGTACGACCACAAGTGGATGGTCATCCAGACGCTGACCAGGATCTGTGCAGGTACAACCCCGTTTACGTCATTTATCCCAAGAGACTTACAATAAGTATGTTTTTCAGAAGAAAGAAAACCAAAATATGTCTGTCGGTACAAAAGGGACGTTGATAGAACCAAGTGCCAAGCACTTATAATCGCTAGGTTAACCCATTCCCCGTACACAACAGATAAAGCTAGGTATAAGATGCCATGTACTATTTCAACTATTCACCATCGGCCTCACACGTCGTCTGTAATTATTTAAAAGATTATTAAATGTCATTTAAGTTCCTTCATTCCCTGTTAAGTTTGTGTTATTGTGCTGAATAACCAGTGAAAGCTACAAGCTTAGCTTCAAGTAAACAGAAAGAGGGTGTTTACTTTGGTCTGTTCTCCTGTTGGACAGCACTAGTGCATCTGCCGTCACAACACTCTCGTGTGTGTGTGTGTGTAGTTGTGTGTGTAGTAGTGTGTACAGTGCCACAATCCATTGTGTGCGTTTGTGTCTAGACGCCCAGGGCGTGGTGGACATCTACGTCAACTACGACTGCGACCTGAACGCCGCCAACATCTTCGAGCGGCTGGTCAACGACCTCTCGAAGATCGCCCAGGGAAGGGGGGGTCACGAGCTCGGCACCACGCCCGTCCAGGTGAACTTTCACCTTTTCTGCTTCGGTTTTTTCATCAAATCTTAAGTTCTTGAAAATGGTGTAAGGCTGCATTATAGTTTTCATCGCACTCCTCACTTTAGCTTAAAGGTGGTTTGGAAAAACTAGTTTTTATTCTGCTCCGTGAAGAGGCAACCTCTGTGTTATTATTTTTGTCCCCTTTGGCGATAAGCGCGAATGGTTGCCAATGGATCCCAACGGTGTCACTGTCACCCAGTTCCACAGAAGCTCCATCACCAACGTGTCACCTTATGCACCAATAGATTAAGACGCCACATTTATGTAAACGAAGACCTTTGAGGTTATCACTTTAACTGCACGGATGTAAACGCGAACTAGGTCGTGGCGGAGGGTGGGCGGGGGTTGTAACGTGTTTTCCGTTGTGGGCCGTAGGAGCTGACCCTGAGAAAGAAGGGCCTGGAGTGCCTGGTGTCCATCCTGAAGTGCATGGTGGAGTGGAGTAAAGACCAGTACGTCAACCCCAATTCCCAGACCAGCCTCGGTAAGAGCCCAGCTGAGCTGACGCATCCATAGGAAGCAAAACGAACAACAATGAAGGGTTGACTGTGGATTTAACCTGCAGACTCAGCTAGGAGGAGTCGGGGAATTGAACTAGCAACCTTTCGGCAACCTTTTGGCTGCTCAGGGACACATCGACACTCAGCTAGGAGGAGTTGGGAATCGAACTAGCAACCTTTCGGTTGCTAGTTCGATCCCCAACTCCTCCTAGCCGAGTGTCGATGTGTCCCTGAGCGAGACACTCAACCCTGACTTGCTCCTGACGAGCTGGCTGTCGCCTTGCGTGGTTGACTCTGCCGTCGGTGTGTCAATGTGTGCATCAACCGATGTAAGTCGCTTTGGATAAAAGCGTCTGCTAAATGCCCTGCTTGTATTAAACCTATTCAGCCAGGTGATGTGTGTAAACGTCAGAGGCTGAAATGAGGTACAGCATCCATCGAAAACGGGGCCGGATGTACCCAGTTAAGGGGTCGTGCGGCTACATATAGCGACTGCTAGTGGCCCCAAAAACAGCCGTTTTGAAAGGATTCAGTTACTGAAGGTTGGAAACGGGTTGATTTAAAATATGATTGTCGGAACGCCAACGATAAATGTTATTTTGAGGAGAGAATTGAGGCTGAGCGATGAGCAAGGGCAGGGTGAGCCAGTGAGCCAGCAGGCAGGGCATCAGGCTGCCCTCCCTGGGGTCGGAGGCTCCCTGGCTGACATTTATCCCCCGTACGAAGCTCCCGGCCCGGAGGGAGGGAGCAGAGTTCACCTCCTTCCACCCGAGGAACCCGGGAGCGGACGGCTTAACCCCCGAGGCATGCTAATCCCACAGGTGCAGCGAACGCAACGCCACAGAAAGGGAGGGGTGGGTATGTGTGTGTGTGTGTGTGTGTGTGTGTGTGGAGGCTGGATGATGGGATTTGAGTGTCAGAACTGCGTCGGGAGAGGGGCCACCCCGCCCCCCCCCCGCCCAGGTTTTCCCACCATCAGCCTAAACGAACTGCAGACTAGCCCGGGGCGGTCCTGGAAAGACGGCGCCCGTCAGCGCTAGCTCTGTGCTCATGGGCTCCCAGGAGCCACTCTCGAGGTCTGACTGGTTTAAGATGAACTGACTGGTTTAGCCGCTGGGAGAGCTCCTGGTTTATGGGACGGCTAACTTAAGAGATAAATAAATGTATTTTGTAATTCTCAAAGCGTTGTAGACTAGTAAGCGTTGTAGTAAAGACTTGTCAATGCTTTTTCCTTTCAAACCCTACCGTCCGCGTTGCCGTCTGGTTCCAGTCAGAGCAGGTAACGGTCGGAGCGTCAGCATTAGGGGCTAGAAAGAGTAGCCGTGGTTGCTGTATAATAGATGTTCCGTTTGTGTGTGTGTGTGTGTGTGTGTGTGTGTGTGTGTGTGTGTGTGTGTGTGTGTGTGTGTGTGTGTGTGTGTGTGTGTGTGTGTGTGTGTGTGTGTGTGTGTGTGTGTGTTAGGTGTCTCTCTAGACAAACTGTCCTGGTTCACATGGACAGGAGTCTTTGTCACTTGTATAGTTTTGTGTTACGCCAAACTAGACCTGATATCACAGTCCCCCCCCCCCCCCCACCCCCACTGTAAAGTTTAAACTGCTTTTGTATTGTGAAGAAGAGGAAGGTTGAGAAGAGGAAGTTAGGCCTGAGAGGAGGAAGAGGAAGTTACGCCTGAGAGGAGGAAGAGGATGGTAGGCTGGGAGGGGCTTCATAGGAGGAAGGGGTAGGCTTCAGAGGAGGAAGAGGAAGGTATGCCTGAGAGGAGGAAGCACCCCACTAGCTTCTGTTACTGCGGTGAATCGCGGTGTCGTGAATGTTTAAAGGGTTTCCAGTGTAACCAGAGAGGCAGCGGGCCTCCTTACATAGGCCCGCTCTCTGGGCTCCTCCTCCTACCCCGCGCCCCTCTGCTCCTCCTCCTCCTACCCCCCCTCTGCTCCTCCCTCCCCCCCCTCTGCTCCTCCTCCTCCTACCCCCCCTCTGCTCCTCCTCCCTCACCCCCCCCCTCTGCTCCTCCTCCTACCCCCCCCCTCTGCTCCCTCCCTCTACCCCCCCTCCTGCGTCCTCCTCCTCCTACCCCCCCCCCTCTGCTCCTCCTCCTACCCCCCCTCTGCTCCTCCTCCTAGACCCCCCCACCTCTGGCTCCTCTAGCCGCGCCTACCCCCACCTCTCTCCTCTCCTCCTCCTACCTCCACCCGCCCTCCTGCCACCTTCTGCTCCTCCTCCTACCCCCACCTCTGCTCCTACTCCCTACCCCCCCCCTCTGCTCCTCCTCCTAGCCACCCCCTCCTGCTCCTCCTTCCTCCTCCATACCCCTTCTGCTCCTCCTACCTCCTAACCCACCCCCTCGTCTGCTACCCTCCTCCTAACCCCTCCCATCTCTCTCCTCTCCTCCCCACCTGCCCCTCCCTCTGCTCCTACTCCTACACCCCCCGCCCCTTCTGCTCCTCCTTCCCTCCTACCCCGCCCTCTGCTCTGTCCTCTCCTACCTACCCCCCCCTCTGCTCCTCCTCCCACACCCCCCTCTCCTCCCTCCTCCTACCCCCACCCCCCTCTGCTCCTCCTCCTCCTACCCCCCCTCTGCTCCTCCTCCTCCTACCCCCCCCTCTGCCCTCAGGCTGGTAGAGGCGCCCTCTGCTCTCTCTCTCCGTCTCCCTCTACCCTCTCTGTCGTTCTCTGTCTCACTCTTTAATCTCTTTCTCTTTGCTTCCCTCTCCCTCTTCCCCCCTCCCTCCATCTTACTCTGGGTCTCTGTCTCTCGGCGCGCCTTTAGCTCTGTTCTTATCCCCTTTTTACCCAGCCTTTCTCTACCTCATCCTGTCTCCCCTATGGCTCGCCTCTCGCTCTCTCTCTCTCTCTCTCTCTCTCTCCCCCCCCTCACCCCTCAACCCCAGCCAGATGCTTTATAAGAGGACCACCTTCATAATGACCTCTCCAGCTCCCAATCACAGTGCCTCGTCCCACCCCACCTCAGTGCTCTGCGTGCGTGTGAGAGCGTCTGTTTCTGCGTCTACTGTGAGTGTGTTTGTGTGTCCGCGACACAGTCTCCTCTTCCAAATGATTGGCCAATGAAATCCACAGGCGGCTGAACGACCACACTGAGCTCTCGCTCTCTGCTTGGCCGCCGCTGCTGGTTCACTGCTGTGTGTACTGAGATAGCTACGGTCCCACGTTGCTTTAGGACTTCCACCAGGGGAGGATGGGATTGTTCTCACTGGATGTCTGTGCTTTCCACGGCTTTTCCACTGCTCTCAGCAAAAACTAAAGGCTGAACAGCCAACACTCCTTGTCTCCCTCAAAGCATTCTTGGAGGAGTGGAAACTAGTTGAGATCAGCGTGCCGCTGGCTGTCTTCTGTCTGTCTGTCTGTCTGTCAGTCTGTCGGTCTGTCTGCCTGGCTGGCTGTCTGTCGGTCTGTCGGTCTGCCTGGCTGTCTGTCGGTCTGTCGTTTCAGGATTTACTCATTCACGTCTGATAATGATGGTAGGGGCTCATAAAAGTGTGATGGGTGTGCCTGAGTGTGTGCATGTGTTAATTCCTTGGGTGTGTGTGTGTGTGTTAGGGCTGGGCGATTAACCGAATTTTGATCGCGATTTGGATTTTAGCTTCAAAATTAACACTAATCAAGTTTTTCGATTTCATTTCGATATATATATTTTTTTTTTTTCTTTGTTTTATAGAAAGGGCAGAACAGCGGGATACATATCTTTATATTATTTTAGATTGGAACATTTACTTTTTGACCATTTTGTATATTTTCTTAAGGCGAAATTTCAAAGTTCTCAGTTCCAAAGTTTTTTTGGGGAGAGACGTGCTGAAGGAACACGACATGTTTTCAAACAAATCGTTTGAATAATCGTGATTTCAATATTGACCAAACTAATCGTGATTATGATTTTCCCATAATCAAGCAGCCCTAGTGTGTGTGTGTGTGTGTGTGTGTGTGTGTGTGTGTGTGTGTGTGTGTGTGTCTGTATATGTATACTGTAAGTGTGTGTGTACATATTGATTGGCCGACGGATCCCTTGCTGCCTGAAAAGTAGAACATTTCTCAACGTTCTGCCACAGGCACCGGAGCACGGAACGGATTGACCCACAATGCATTTCGAGAGCGGCCCATGCATGGTCAATGAGATCCGTCGCCGGCCGTGTGCAGTGTGAGCACGGTGTTAGGATTGGTCGTGACGTACCGCGTTGATGACCCGTTCAAACCCACCTCGCTGAGCGGACCCGGGATGGTACATCTCTGAAGTCTGGACTGGTGTTTATGGAAAGGGCCCCCAAGCACCCACCACTCACCCACCAGTCTCCCCCTCCTCCCCCTCCCCCCTGCTGAAAGAGAGATGCCATGATGCCTCGTCACTCATCCCTCTCCCCCCTGCCCTCCCCAGACCAAGGAGAAGCATATAACCACACCTCCATGACCCGTCCCCTCTCTCCCCCCTGCCCTCTCTCACCCCTCCCCCCCCAGACCAGGAGAAGCATCTGTACACCGACACCCCCATAATCTCTCCCCCCTCACCTTCTCTCTCCCCCAGTCCAGGAAAGACAACTGTACACCCACAGCTCCATGACCTCTCTCCCCCTCTCCCCTCTCTCTCCCCCTCTCCCCTCTCTCTCTCCCCCCCCCAGGCCAGGAGAAGCCGGTGGAGCAGGACAGCAGCGACAGCTCCAAGGCCCCGGACCCGATTCACCGCTACGGCTCCATCAACTCCCTGGACTCCACCGCCTCCTCCGGCATCGGCTCCTACTCCACCCAGATGTCTGGCACCGACAACCCCGAGCAATTCGAGGTCCTCAAGCAGCAGAAGGAGATCATCGAGCAAGGCATCGATCTGTACGTGGAGCACACACACAGAGCACACACACACACACACACAGAGCACACACACACACACACACACACACACACACACACACACACACACACACACACACACACACACACACACACACACACACACACACACACACACACAGACCAAGGCATCAATCTGTACGTGGAACACACACACACACACACACACACACACACACACACACACACACACACACACACACAGGTTCTGCTCCTCTTGTCTTAAGTTCTGTTCTAATGAAGTTCTACTCTAGTCGACCATAGTTCTACTTTACCTCGTTCTACCTAGTTCTTTTTTATGGTGTTCTATTCTGCTCTAGCTGTCCTACTCTAGTTCTAGTCAACCATAGTTCTATTCTGTAGTAGTTCTATTCTACTATAGTTCTATTTTTACCCTAGTTGTGTTGAGCTATATTGGCGTTCTACTCTATTCCGCTCTAGTCCTGTTCTAGTCTGCCCTACTGTAGTCCGGTTCTCCTCTGTTCTCCGGTTCTGATCTTCCTCCGGGTTCTCCTCCTAGCTTCAACAAGAAACCAAAGAGAGGAATCCAGTACCTTCAGGAGCAAGGCATGCTGGGAACCACGCCGGAGGACCTGGCCCAGTTCCTGCATCAGGAGGAGAGGCTTGACTCGGTGAGCCAATCGGCTGCCTTCCTCCCCCCCCCCCCCCCCCCCCCCCCCCCCAACGCTAGTGGGAGGATGACTCATGGGGGGGGGGGAGGGGGGGGTTGACTCCCAGCATGAGTCAGACCCCCTCGAAAAACGAGATTGGTTAATCTCAAGGGGTTATTCCTAATAAAATACATTTGAACACTCATTTGAGCAGCCTTCGGCTCAGGAGCTAGAGAGGGCTGACTGGAAGGTCGCTAGTTCGATCCCCGACGTTTCGAGGTGTCCTTGGGCAAGACCCCTCACCCTGACTGCTCCTGACGAGCTGGTTTTCACCTTGCATGGCTGACACCGCCGTCGGTGTGGGAATGAATCTGTGAATGTTATGCAATCGTTTGTAATTATCGTTTATCATTTATCATATGCATGGGAACCAAGTAAGCTTATGATTAAATGTGACAAGTAGGATTTTATCATCTTTGATCTGGAAGTCGAGTGTTGGAACACCCCCCCCCCCTCGTCATCCCCCTCCTCTCCTACGCAGTTAAGACGGCAGGCGACACAAACGCAACGTTTTGAAACCGTTCAGCAGTTTAAACCCCCCCCATCTCTATCCCTCTGCTTCTGTAATTACCCTGGCATTCACCTACCAGCGTCTGTTTCCCATGATGCATTTCACCGGTGCTAACGTTAAACAGCTCTCTGTGAGGGAGACCGCGCCGTGCCGCGTCTCGCCTTAAGGAGGACTTAAGTGCCCTCGAACGCGCAACGCGTCGCAAACAAACAGCAGGGCCATGCAGGAGGAGGAGAGGAGAGGGAGGAGCGAGAGAGGGGAGAGAGAGAGAGAGAGAGAGAGAGAGAGAGAGAGAGAGGGAGAGACGGGAGGGAGAGACGGGAGGGAGAGAGCAGAGACGGGAGAGAGCAGAGACGGGAGGGAGAGACGGGAGGGAGAGAGCAGAGACGGGAGGGAGAGACGGGAGGGAGAGAGCAGAGACGGGAGGGAGAGAGCAGAGACGGGAGGGAGAGAGCAGAGACGGGAGGGAGAAGAGAGGGGAGGGAGAAGAGAGAGGGGAGTGAGAGACGGGAGGGAGAGACGGGAGGGAGAGAAGAGGGAGAGGGGACACGGGAGGGAGAGAGGAGGGAGAGGGGACACGGGAGGGAGAGAGGAGGGAGGAGAGAGAGAGAGGGGGGAGAGAGAGAGGAGAGAGAAGAGGGAGAGGGGACACAGACGAGGGGAGGAGTGAGGGGGAGGGAGAGAGAAGGAGGAGAGAGAGGAGAGAGAAGAGGGGGAGGGGACACAGACGAGGGGAGGGAGAGGGAGAGAGGGAGGAGAGTGAGGCTGGTGTATGTCAACCTCCTCTGCAGCCGAGTGCAGCTCAGCACGCCGCGATGAGCCTTTTCAGTGAAATGTGTGTCTAGCATCAGTGAGTGTGCAGTCATTACCGCGTTATGTAGAAAACAACTCGCATTCGGAGGCTGTCGATTGGTTTTCCGCTGTGTTGACAATCAACAGGTTTTTAATAGGCCATCCACTTCTGTTTGTCCTCAAGTGACGTTCCTTTTTCATTGGGGATTTTAAATGCATATATACACGAGGTTCTTCTGTATAGCTGAGGGTTTTATCCGAGGGTACTTAGGGTGTGTTATGTAAAGAGTACCTCAACATGTTGGCTGTGGGCATTTAAGGTTTGAACCCAGGACCTGCACCCTAGACTTTACACTGTCCCACCCAACCTCCTCCTTTTAATATTCTCTCCATCACAGCCCTGTCGCCTTGCACGGCTGATACTACCGTCGGTGTGTGTGAATGGGTGAATGTTGGGCCATAATTGCAAAGAGTTTTGAGTGGCCGAAAGGTGCTGTGTAAATGCAGTCCATTTACCATTCATGACTTGAGCTTTGTGATTTCACCATGGGTCGCATGAATATAGTTTGTGGTCTGGGCGTATTGAGACGGGGTTGTGTCCCCTGCCTCTCAGACCCAGGTGGGCGAGTTCCTGGGGGACAACGAGCGCTTCAACAAGGAGGTGATGTACGCCTACGTGGACCAGATGGACTTCCAGGGGAAGGACTTTGTGTCGGCCCTGCGCATCTTCCTGGAGGGCTTCCGGCTCCCGGGAGAGGCCCAGAAGATCGACAGGCTCATGGAGAAGTTCGCCGCCAGATACCTGGAGTGCAACCAAGGGTGAGGTCCCAGCAGTGAACCCCATCACACCTCCAGCACCACCACCGTCACCACCACTTTTGCCTGACTGGTGTGGTTTGAACGATGTAATGAACACGTTGTACGTCCCTCCTCCCTCCCCTGTCCTTGTGTTCTGTTCCTCAGGCAAACGCTGTTTGCGAGCGCTGACACGGCCTACGTCCTGGCCTACTCCATCATCATGCTGACCACCGACCTCCACAGCCCCCAGGTAACGCCTCCTTCCTCTTCCTCCCTCCTCCTCCCCCCTCCTGTGGGAGGCCAACCGTCCCTCCCCCTCTGATGTATACCTCTGTTGTCACCGAGTCTCCACAAACCTGTGTGTGTGGGTGGGTGTGTCAGAAGCATCACTCACTCTGCTGTGTCCTTGACCACCCTGCTGTGTTCTTGACCACCCTCCCCCCACCCCTCTCTCCCCCCCACTCTCCCTCGTGCCCCGGGTGCTTGCAGGTGAAGAACAAAATGACCAAGGAGCAGTACATCAAGATGAACCGCGGCATCAACGACAGCAAGGACCTCCCCGAGGAGTACCTGTCGGCCATCTACGACGAGATCGCCGGCAAGAAGATCGCCATGAAGGAGACCAAGGAGCTGACGCTCAAGTCCACCAAGCAGAGTGAGTCGATCGGGGATCGGCTCGTTGGGTCTGGATCGGCCCGCCGGGTCTGGATCGGCTCGTCGGGTCTGGATCGGCTCGTCGGGTCTGGATCGGCTCGTCGGGTCTGGATCGGCTCGTCGGGTCTGGATCGGCTCGTCGGGTCTGGATCGGCTTGTCTGGGCTGGATCGGCTCGTCGGGTCTGGCCCGGCCGCTTTGGAAATTAACTGAAAAGTTTAGACTTTCGAGAGGATTTATAGTTTTTTTGGAAGTGTGTTTTTATTGAGCATTGTCACGCTGTTGAAGTAAAGTCATTTCAAATTTGTTTTAATTTTCCCAAATTTCTTGTGTTGATTATAACGAATGCAAACATCCTTTTAAATCTAATAAAACCAAAACGAAACAAAAAGGCATAGAAATATATACATATAACTAGATAGCCATACAGAGATGGCTAGATATATATAATGGAAAAATACAAGGAATGTGGAACAGGAAATACATTTTTTTTTCTTAGTTATTTTATGTGTGTTTTATGTGTTTATGTGTGTGTGTGTGTGTGTGTGTGTTTCGCTCTCTCTGTGTTAATCTATGTGTGTGTGGTTTCCTGTGTGTGTGTCTGTGTGGTTTCCTGTGTGTGTGTGTGTGTGTATCTCTTTGTGTTCATCTATGTGTGTGTGTGTCTCTTTGTGATCGTCTATGTGTGTGTGTGTGTGTGTGTGTGTGTCCCCCCCCCCCCCCCCCAGGTGTGGCCAGTGAGAAGCAGCGCCGGCTGCTCTACAACGTGGAGATGGAGCAGATGGCGAAGACGGCCAAGGCCCTGATGGAGGCCGTCAGCCACGTGCAGGCGCCCTTCACCAGCGCCACGCACCTGGAGCACGTCAGGCCCATGTTCAAGGTGCTCAGCCCCGCCCTCACCTGGTCCTTCGGCCCCTGGGCCTGTGTCCCAGGGCCCGTGTCCCAGGGCCCGTGTCCCAGGGCCCGTGTCCCAGGGCCCGTGTCCCAGGGCCCGTGTCCCTGGGCCCGTGTCCCTGGGCCCGTGTCCCAGGGCCCGTGTCCCAGGGCCCGTGTCCCAGGGCCCGTGTCCCAGGGCCCGTGTCCCAGGGCCCGTGTCCCAGGGCCCGTGTCCCAGGGCCCGTGTCCCAGGGCCCGTGTCCCAGGGTCTGTGTCCCTGGGCCTGTGTCCCAGGGGGAGGGCTTCAGCCTTGCTGGAACACTTCCTTGGGTCGCGTCCTATGGCGATGGGGCTAGAGTGCTCCCTAGCGATGGTAGTGTTCGGAGTGTGGGACGACTTTGCTAGTGTGGAAGAAGTGCTTCCGCTTCCGCTTTTTAATGCTGCTCAAGTGGTAAATATTTTAATGTTTCAATTGTTTGAAATTGTTATTGGTGACAGTAGTTTGTTTAAACACCAGCTACGTACGTATTAAAACAAACCAATCTTTGCAAAAATCATTACGTTACAAAAACGTTTGAAAAAATCACACAGGTCTTTTTTCTTTGCATTTACATGATTCAGGAAATACCCCTCGCAGCGTTTCAACGCAATGGATTGTGGGTATTTTTTTTTGCCCGTTGAGGATCAACATTGGAACAGTGCTTCTCGGCATTCTATGACGTAGCGTCCTTAAAAAGCCGTCCGTTGCGCATGCTTCCTTCACATTGGGAAACAGTTTTGTGTGTGTGTGTGTGTGTGTGTGTGTGTATGTGCGCACAGGGTGGTGGTGTTGAAAGCCGGTTTATTATAGAGGGTTGTAGATAATGAGGCATGGCCTGTTGCTCCACGCTGCCATGCATGAGATCTCCCTGAGAGTGTGTTTGTGTGGTGGGGGGACTGGTTTAACCTGTGCTCACTGGTGGCTCAATGTGCAACAGGTATACATCCCCACCTTAAACCAGCCATCGTCCAGACACACTCCACACGGATGTAAAAAAAACATAGAAATCATCGTGTTCTATTCCATTTACTATTGAGTCGACCAGGAGATTGGCTTTAATGGTCTGGAGGCGCAGTGTCTTTGATGAGCACGTTGTCTCCGGGTGGACTGCAGAGGTTTCGTCCGTTACGTCCCTTGGTCATGCCGTTCCTTTGTGTGGGAACGGTTCCTGTAACAGGAACCGTGAGGGGGAACTGAACATGAGCTCAGACTTTCCAGCCGGGAGTGTCGTCGCTGAATCACTACGCTGACTGTTACAGCCTGGTGACATCATCCATGAACATCATCCCTTGTGTTTAAGTGCTTCTTTAGTAGGGTCCTAATGTGTCCACACACACACACACACACACACACACACACACACACACACACACACACACACACACACACACACACACACACACACACACACACACACACACACACACACACACACACACACACACACACACACACACGTGACCACTATGGACCCTTGACCCCTGACCTCTGCCCCCAGCTGGCCTGGACCCCCTTCCTGGCCGCCTTCAGCGTGGGCCTGCAGGACTGTGACGACACGGAGGTGGCCTCGCTCTGCCTGGAGGGAATCCGCTTCGCCATCCGGATAGCCTGCATCTTCTCCATCCAGGTTAGCATAGGAGCTAACACAGATAGCACCGGGAGCTAGCCTAGATAGCACTGGGAGCTAGCCTAGACAGCACCGGGTGCTAGCCTAGACAGCACCGGGTGCTAGCCTAGACAGCACCGGGTGCTAGCCTAGACAGCACCGGGTGCTAGCCTAGACAGCACCGGGTGCTAGCCTAGACAGCACCGGGAGCTAGCCTAGATAGTAGGCCTACTATGATCCCCTTTGGCTACAGATCATTTTCCTCGGCTAGTTCTTAAAGGAGCAGGAGTCCCTGAATGCAAATAGTATCAAGTATCAAGTTTATTATAGCCAGTTCAACAATACAGAAAATATAGTTGATATGAATATATGATATGAGTGTCACAGTTCTCACAGTAACAATGCATTAGCGCAGAAAGTGCCTGAATGCAAATAGTATATAAGTACTAGGCTGAGGTTTATTTATAGCCAGTAGCTGATCAACAATACAGAAACATAAATAGTTGATAGTTGTATATGAGCATGCGTTTGGTATGTTCACATGTATCGCACAGCAACAATAACAATACAACAAGACAAAAAGACAAAAACGGCACATAAATAAGGAGTACAACACTTAACAGAGTATTACAGCAGTAAAGTACAGTACATTAGTGCAAAAAGTGCAAAGTGAGGTAGACCATAAAGACCGTAAAGTGCTTAGTGCATGCTCAGGTGGCGGATAGCCTTGTAGATAGGTACTAGCCCTAATAGCGTGATGTGTTTTACTTGTGATATGCCTCTGTACCTTCCCTCCACGCTGATGGTAAGAGGTTTGAATAAGGGGTGTGCTGTGTGATGAGAGGGGTCAGAGCGGATCTTTCTAGCTTTCCTGGAAATTCTGGTGTCATAGTGCGAGTCTATGGGAGTCTGGTAGGCCGACTACAGCCAATGATTTGATATAAATAGAGAACATACTGTTAATGTTACCTTTGTGTTTTATTTATTCAAACCAGCTGTATGCTGGGTAGTTTGGTTGGACGTTGTTGACATTGTGAGGGACCTATTAGCTCTAACCAGAACTGAGCCGTCAACACTTCCAGCTGCAATGGGTGGCTGAGTGCTATGGCTCACATTACATGATGATGAATCATGAGTCCTCCCAGCCTCCTTAATAGCTCTCTCTCTCTCTCTATCTCTGTCTCTGTCTCTGTCTCTCTCTCTCTCTTCTCTCTCTCTCTCTCTCTCTCTCTCTCTCTGTCTCTCTCTCTCTGTCTCTCTCTCTCTCTCTCTCTCTCTGTCTCTGTCTCTGTCTCTCTCTGTCTTTCTCCCCCCCTTACTCTCCCCTCGCTCTTCTCCTACCCATTCTCTCCCTTCATTTCTACCACTCTCACCCCGCCCTCTCTCTCCTATCCCTCCTGCCCCTCCTCTCTTTACCACTCTCTCATGTTTCCCCCTCTCTCTCTCCTGTCCCCCCTCTTCTCTCTCTCTCCCTCATCTCCACCCCTCTCTCTCCTCTGCCTCCCTCTCTCTCCTGTCCTCTCCTTCTCATCTCTCCCCTCTCCCCTCCTCGCTCTACCTACTCTCTCTCATGTTTCCCCCTCTCTCTCTCCTGTCCCCCCTCTTCTCTCTCTCTCCCTCATCTCCACCCCTCTCTCTCCTCTGCCTCCCTCTCTCTCCTGTCCTCTCCTTCTCATCTCTCCCCTCTCCCCTCCTCGCTCTCTCTCTCCCTCATCTCTTCCCCTCTCTCTCTACTGCTCTCTCTCCCCCTGGTCCTCCCTCTCTCTCCCCTCTCTCTCCCCCCGTCCTCCCTCCAGCTGGAGCGTGACGCCTACGTCCAGGCCCTGGCCCGCTTCACCCTGCTGACGGCCAGCTCCGGCATCTCGGAGATGAAGCAGAAGAACATCGACACCATCAAGACGCTCATCACCGTGGCCCACACCGACGGCAACTACCTGGGCAACTCCTGGCACGAGGTACCCCCACCACCAACACCAGCACCACCACCACCACCTCCACCACTAGAACCACAACCCCCACCACCAACACCACCACAAGAACCACAACCCCCACCACCAACACCACCACTAGAACCACAACCTCCAACACCAGCAATAGAACCACCACCTCCACCACTAGAACCACAACCCCCAACACCACCACTAGAACCACAACCACCCCCACCACCAGCACTAGAACCACAACCTCCACTACCAACACCACCACTAGAACCACCCCCACCACCAACACTAGAACCACAACCTCCAACACCATCACCAACACCACCACCACAACATTTCGTATTCCAACAGGAGGGAGGAGTTGTACCAGAGCCCCCTGTCTACAGTCCTACACGTTTGGTTTCAGTCCTTTGTCAGTGTGTCTTCCTCATCCGTTTAGTGAATGCTGCAGCAGCTGTTAGGGTCTGACGCCACCTGCTGCTCATCTGGATGAAACACGTCCTCACATTAATTGAACAGAGGTGGACCGAAACACGCATACATTTGCATTTTCTTCTGCCGATTTTGAAACAACGTGACTCAAATGTGAAATATATTTAGATAGAAATACACCTTCTGCCGCTATCACATCTCTCGGTCTCTCTCTGAACATCCCAGTTAGGGAGGTACTCTCTCTGGCTAGCTTATTCTCTCGATCAATACATACCCTTCCCCATTCCCTCGCTCTCTCTGGCCGTCCCAGTGAGAGCAGTGGTCTCTCTCCCATTCTCTTGAGTGTGATGGTATGCTGTCATCCTCACTGCCCCTCTCGCTGTCTCCTCATACTTCAAACGACAAGAGTGACAAGACGTCTATTGCTGCTCCCCCCTAGGCATTCTCGTCACTGTCCCCCCCCTCGCTGCCATTTATCCCCAGCCCTCTTCTTGCTCCTCTTCCCCCCCCCCCCCCCCCACACACTCTCCATTTCTTCTTTCACCCTTAACCTCTCCCTTGGTCTGTCTGTATGATGCTATATGGTTCCCAGCCTCTAAGCCACTTTCTAAGCGGCTGACCATATGAGAAGGCTGAGACGGTAGAGGTCTCAGGCTCGCAGGCTGTAAGCCACTTCCAAAGCGACTAAGGCTTGGGAACCTGTGGCCCTTACGTTCTTAGCCTGGAGGGTAAGTCGCTTAGGAAGTGGCTTACAGGCTGGGAACCTGAGGCCTCAGGTTCCCAGCCTGTAAGCCACTTCCTAAGCGACTTACCCTCCGAGGCTGAGACTGTAGAGGCCTCGGATTCCTCGTTCCTAGCTCTGGAGGCAGCCTCGACTAAGTGACTCCTCTGAGTCTTAACGGGACTTCTCTTCCTCTTCAGATCATGAAGTGCATCAGCCAGCTGGAGCTGGCTCAGCTCATCGGCACAGGGGTGAAGGCGCGCTACATCTCCAGCACGGTGCGCGGCAAGGAGGGCTTCATCACCAGCACCAAGGAGCAGAACAGCGACGAGTACCTTGGCCTGGGTCAGTAGCGCCCCCGGTGGCCGGGGGTGGTAGTGCCTGCCGCCGTAGTTAGGACCAGGTTAGATTAGGTACCATTGAGATTAGAGTAGACGTAGGTTGTATATTTATCAGATTCAGAAAGATTTAGATCCTGATTGGATTTTATTCGATTTCCATCTATAGTTCAATAACATTCTGGTTAGTTATAGATTTGATTCAGATTTGATTTGGATTAGTTTAGATTGAGATAGGATTAGATTTAGGTTCTACACAGATCGGGTTCTTATTCGATTCAGATCCTGTTTGAATTATATTCAATTTAGATCTATATTTAGATAACTTTCAGATTAGATTTAGATTCAATCTAGATTAGTTTAGATAACTTTAAATTCCGAAGAACCTTCTCTAGATTCGGATTAAATTAGTTTTACATACAAATCAGAGATTAATTTTGAATTAAATGATCCAGCCACCACTATGAAACTCGTCACCCCCATCCAGTGTTTTAGTGATGAACTCTGACTCCTCCCTGAGCTCTGACTCCTCCTCCCTGAGCTCTGACTCCTCCTCCCCTGAGCTCTGACTCCTCCTCCCCTGAGATCGGATTCCTCCTCCCCTGAGCTCTGACACCTCCCCTCTGAGCTCTGACCCCTCCCCTCTGAGCTCTGACTCCTCCCCCTGAGCTCTGACTCCTCCCTCCCTGAGCTCTGACTCCTCCCTCCCTGAGCTCTGACTCCCCGCCTGAGCTTTGACTCCTCCCCCCTGAGCGCTGACTCCTCCCCCCTGAGCGCTGACTCCTCCCCTGAGCTCTGACTCCCCCTGAGCTCTGACTCCTCCTCCTCTCCATGTGTGGTCCAGTAGGAGGGACGACGGACCGTAAGCAGATCCTCAGCATCCAGGAGTCCATCGGGGAGACCAGCTCTCAGAGCGTGGTGGTGGCGGTGGACAGGTGAGGTCATCACACACACCTCGAGGCCTGAGAACCTGATTGGTCACACGCCTTGAGGCCCGAGAACCTGATTGGTCAGACGCCTAAAGGCCCTAGAGCCTGATTGGTCACACACCTCTAGGTCCTAGAACCTGATTGGTCACATACTGTAACCTGGGGCTGACATCATCATACATGATGATATGTTGAGAGAGAGAGAGAGGGAGGGAGTGGGGGGCAAGGGGAGATAGCAGGGAGGAAGGGGGAGAAAGATAGAGAGAGGGGTGTGAGGGAGGGAGAGATGGAGGGGAGAGAGAGAGAGTGGGGGGGAGCTAGGGGGGAGAGAGTGGTGGGAGAGTGGGGAAGGGGGAGGAAACATTGAAGGAAGGCGTGGTGAGTGTGGTTAGGGTTTATGGCCCAAGAGTCTGCTTCACACTCTCAACCCCCAGGTATAGTGAGCAGTGCATTAGATTCAGAACTCCCTCGTCTATATTAACAGAAACAGAGGAGGACGTATCGGGTGATTCAAGAGATGTAGATGAGGCACGTCAGAGGGTCCTATGGGAGAGTTATCACCCCCTATGTTGGTTATCAGTGTGTCGAGACGTGCAGAGTCCTCACAACACGCAAGATGGATCTACACTTTGATCTAGATGAGACAATCACCTGCCTCTTGGATTGAAATTGAAGTGTGGCAACCACATTGCAACCTTGATAAATATTTACCGCCCAGTGTCTCTCTGTTCATAATCTTCCAGGATATTCACGGGATCCACCCGGCTGGACGGAAACGCAATCGGTGAGAAGCTGAATCATCCTCACGACATAACAAATACTATAATAAACCAACAACATTATGAAGCCTCATCTCCTGTATACCGGTACCGTGATCCATATTGACCTCTGATGTCTTTTATTCGTGTGTGTGTGTGTGTGTGTGCCTGTGTGTGTGTGTGCGCGCTCCCCAGTGGACTTTGTGCGCTGGCTGTGTGTGGTCTCCATGGACGAGCTGGCCTCCCCGACACACCCGCGCATGTTCAGCCTGCAGAAGATCGTGGAGATCTCCTACTACAACATGGGCCGCATCCGCCTGCAGTGGTCCCGCATCTGGGAGGTCATCGGGGATCACTTCAACAAGGTGTGTGCCCATTGGTCGCCCGCTTTGATGGGCGGGCTGCCAGCCAATACAAAGACTTGGAAGGAGGAGGAGGAAACGTTTATGTTTGGATGCTATTTCCTGAATGTTTGTCAATGTCAGTTAACACTGACACACAGAAAGACACACACACACACACACACACACACACACACACACACACACACACACACACACACACACACACACACAACACACACAGCTTTCTTTATGATGCTGTGTGTGTTTGAAAAACAACCACAACGTTCATCAGTGGCCCGTTGAAAACACGCAGAGACACTCACTGGAACCGGAACTGAGGAATCTCTCAAGAGCCGATCGACGTAGAAGGAAGACGTTCACAATAAACCATGACGACTGTAACAGCAAAATAATCAATAATCAACGGGTTTGGAGAGAGAAATCATCAGTGTGGCCTAGTTCCCTGCTCTGTGGATCGGTCATTACCACCAGGTAAACACTTGCTCTCAGAGACGGACCTGACCAATAGCGGGCCCACTCAAGGCCGGATCTGAGATCGTCCTTGCGGGAAACTCTCTTCACTCACTTGGTTTAGCGCCGAGGTCATCGTCGTTACCCTCTCCCTCTGACCAAAGACTTGATTCCCTGTGTGGGTGTTCAGGGACCAAACTGTAACCGTAGCCTCCTCCGTGCAGGCCCAGTTAACGGAAGAGAAGTTCTGTTCCACACTAAAAGCTTCAAGTGTTCCTTCAATAGTCCCGTTTAATCAATCTAGGTTTAATCAAAGGGACCTTGGATTGAAGTGTAAATGGAAAGTCATGTTTTCTTGCATTCAGTCATGAAGGCGCAGGTGTAGGGAGTCATCTTGCCGTGTGCACGTTAGCCTGCCGACGGGAATCGAACACGCAACCTTTGGGCCGGGAGTCAAACACACAACCACTCGACTGCTCAAGTCTCTGTAGTGAAAGGCAGTGCAGCTTAAAGGTTGTATCAGCGATTCTAGGCCCAGACATAAATGATCACGTTCATCTGGTCTTTCCTCACAATCCGCTATCTGCCTGTCCCAATAAGCAGGCCGTCAAAAAAACACGTCTCTGTAGGCAGCCTGTGCTCTTAGATCGCACACAAAAACAAATGGTACTACCCACCACTCAAAACCAAAATAAATAGTGTTCGATGTTCGAAAAACACGATAGTTTTTACTGGATGCACGAAACACGGAAGGGAGGGGGGAGCCGGCTCTGTTTGTTTGGGACCTCGCTTCAACTACCGACAGAAGTGACGTCCCCCCACATCGCTGATCACTTCTACCTCCTCCCCCCCCCCCCCCCAGGTGGGCTGTAGCTCCAACGAGGACGTGGCCATCTTCGCAGTGGACTCCCTGAGGCAGCTGTCCATGAAGTTCCTGGAGAAGGGCGAGCTGGCCAACTTCAGGTTCCAGAAGGACTTCCTGAGGCCCTTCGAGCACATCATGAAGAAGAACAGGTAGAGTGAGACAGAGCGAGGGTTACTGTATAAGAATAAACAGGGACAGAGAGGGTTACTGTATAAGAATAAACAGGGACAGAGAGGGTTACTTTATAAGAATAAACAGGGACAGAGAGGGTTACTGTATAAGAATAAACAGGGACAGAGAGGGTTACTGTATAAGAATAAACAGGGACAGAGAGGGTTACTGTATAAGAATAAACAGGGACAGAGAGGGTTACTGTATAAGAGTGATAAACAGGTAGGGCCAGTGTTACTGTATACGAATAATAAACAGGTAGAGTGTGATAGAGCATGGGTTATTGTACACGAATAATACACAGGGAGAGCGAGTGTTACTGTATATGAATAATAATAAATAGGTAGACAGAGTGTTACTGTATATGAATAATAAACAGGTAGACAGTGTTACTGTATATGAATGATAAACAGGTAGACAGTGTTACTGTATATGAATGATAAACAGGTAGACAGTGTTACTGTATATGAATGATAAACAGGTAGACAGTGTTACTGTATATGAATGATAAACAGGTAGACAGTGTTACTGTATATGAATGATAAACAGGTAGACAGTGTTACTGTATATGAATGATAAACAGGTAGACAGTGTTACTGTATATGAATGATAAACAGGTAGACCAAGAGGGTCTGTTATATGAATGATAAACAGGTAGACAGTGTTACTGTATATGAATGATAAACAGGTAGACAGTGTTACTGTATATGAATGATAAACAGGTAGACAGTGTTACTGTATATGAATGATAAACAGGTAGACAGTGTTACTGTATATGAATGATAAACAGGTAGACCAAGAGGGTCTTTATACAAATAGGAACAGGTAGGCTGAGGTAGACAGTGTCTTCATACTAATAAGTACACAAGTAGTTCATACGAGGGGCATCTGACTGCAAGCGTTACATAATCGTGGGTCCTATGTTTTTACGGCATCTCTCTCATGGCTCTCATTTCCTCTGACTCATTCTGACAAGTCTCTCTCTCTCTCTCTCTCTCTCTCTCTCTCTCTCTCTCTCTCTCTCTCTCTCTCTCTCTCTCTCTCTCTCTCTCTCTCTCTCTCTCTCTCTCTCTCTCTCTCTCTCTCTCTCTCTCTCTCTCTCTCTCTCTCTCTCTCTCTCTCTCTCTTCTCTCTCTCTCTCTCTCTCTCTCTCTCTCTCTCTCTCTCTCTCATATGTCTCTCTCTCTAACACATGTTGTTGACGTCCAGTTCTGGTTTGTATCTCCACGGTCTGACTCACTTTAGTCTGTCATTCAGTGGATCCTTGCCAAAAACCTCTTTCTGCTGATAAAATTCAAACTCTATCAGAGCCCCCCCCCCCCCCAGGCTCTAGTCTCAGGCTCTAGTCTGGTCCTCTGCTGATCAACCTTCCCTCGCTCTAACCACCAATCAAAAATGGTCTTGGCTGAAACCAAAGGTCACTTTGGTTTTATCAAGGCAGATTACTCTCCGTCCCATTCATAGCTCTCTGCCCGCGTCCCTGTGGCCAAAGTCACAGACGCGCTTCTCTTGTTGCAACGCTGATTAATTAAACCGATTATTCAAACTGAGAGTCCGTTGGTCGTGTGTTCCTCTGATGAGGGACAACGGGATGCCTCAGTGTTCATTACACCAGGGACGCCCTGGTGACGGAGGCGTCAGCACACGGTCCATCCAACGCAGCCTAGCAGGGATTTAGAAACGTGTTGAGAGGGCGGGGGTTAGGCGTGCTGCTCAAGGACTGCGGGGACCTTGGGGATTTGAACCAGGAACCTTTCCCCCCCCCCGTACCGCTAGAGTCTATCCTTCCCCTCACCCGTCCCTCCCTCTCCTCCCCCCTCTCTGCCCCCCAGGTCTCCCACCATCAGGGACATGGTGGTGCGCTGCATCGCCCAGATGGTCAACTCCCAGGCGGCCAACATCCGGTCGGGCTGGAAGAACATCTTCTCGGTGTTCCACCTGGCGGCCTCGGACCGCGACCAGGGCATTGTTGAGCTGGCCTTCCTCACCACGGGCCACAGCGTCAGTAAGTCTCCACCCTCCTCCTCAACCCCCTTCTGCTCCTACTGCTGCTCCTGCTCCTCATTCTGCTCCGCCACCTCCTTCTCCTCCGCCATATTCTCCTCTTCCTTCTCCTCCTCCATATTCTCCTCTTCCTCCTCCACCTCCGTCTCCTCCTCCATCTTCTCCTCTTCCTTCTCCTCCTCCATCTTCTCCTCTTCCTTCTCCTCCTGCTCCTCTTCCTTCTCCTTCTCCTCTTCCTGCTCCTCTTCCTCCTCCATCTCCACCCTGCTCCTCAACCCCCTTCTACTCCTACTGCTGCTCCTGCTCCTCATTCTGCTCCGCCACCTCCTTCTCCTCCTCCACCTCCTTCTCCTCCTCCATCTCCTCCTCCTCCTTCTCCTCTTCCTTCTCCTCCTCCATCTTCTCCTCTTCCTTCTCCTCCTGCTCCTCCTCCTCCTCCTTCTCCGCTTCCTCCTTCTGCTCCCCTTCCTCCTCCATCCCCACCTCCTGCCCCCTTGGATCAGTCTTAGTCTTATCTTAACCCTTCTCTCTCTCCTCTCTCTCTCTTCTCTCTCTTCTCTCTCTCTCTCCTCTCTCTCTCT